>CM051708.1:20248470-20265970 GCA_028022725.1 Lycodopsis pacificus
TACTCCTGACTGGTGTCGTTTCTATCCAGAGACGAGCTGGAGGACAGGGACATGTCCTCCAGCGTCTCCCCCACAATGGACACCTCTCCCTGGGATAGCAGCCCCTCCCTCTCTGGGGCCTCGGGGGAACTCTCTGCGGAAGAAAACAGATATCAGAGATGTATAAGATGAGTTTATATGAAGTAGAACATACGAGTTATGACTGGAGATGAAAGATGAGATGAAACAGAATGAAATGAGATTTTAGATGAGAAGCTTAGGAAAAAGGAGACGATGAGAAGAGATAAACGGACGAAATGGAACGAGATGCGAGTTAAAAATGAGATGAGATATAAGATCAAATGAGTGATTTCAGTTAAGATGTTGATGGAAAATGTATATATATGTATTTATTAAATACCTAATATGAGAGATGAGATGAGAATCAAGAGATAAAGTGAGACTCTGACGGTGCGATGTGATGAGAAATGAGACGTTAGTTCGTTAAAATGAGGAATGAAAATGTGATGAAACACATGATGAGGTTTGAGATGAGCAGTGAATGTGACAGGTGTGTCTGACAGAGTCACACCTGGACTGGTCTCTGGGGTAGAAGGCGTCTCCACTGAGCTTCTCCGAGCCGTCGGTCCTCGGTTCACTTCCTGTTCACCTCCGTGCTCATTGGCCATCGTCACTCGGAGGGGGCGGGACTGCTTGATGAGTGACGGCCGTGACAGCTTATAGCTGATGCCGCTGGGCTTGGAGGCGGGGCCGAGGCTGGAGAGGAGGAGGGGCTTCTTTAAGGCAGCGGTGGGCAGAAGGGAAGGGATGCTGACCACTTTGACTCCTCCTCCTCTGGCTCCTCCCTCAGGAGTCTGGCTGGTACCAGCAGGAGGTTTCACCAACAAGCTGCCTTTTGGAGGAGCCTGAGCGGAGGAAGCTCCTCGCCCGGCGGCCCTGTTGACTGCGTAGGAGCGGGTGGAGGTTGGGTTGCGAGATACTGAGGAGGAAGAGGGAGGAGGAAGAAGGGGCGAGGGTGGGGGAGGGCTGCCGTCTGACCTGCGTGAGGCTGCGCGACCGGAATCGGCCGCCCTCGGAGAGCTGGACGGACGCGGCCGCGGAGCCGAGGCTGTCGCTGGAGTAACAGCGGCTGGCCGGCGGTTTCTTTTGGAGCGGGGAACCGGATCGAGAGCCGGGACCAGAACCACCTGAAGGAGCGAAGCCGTGGGGTCGTCTTAGAGAACCGTTGGTTCCTCCCTTGGGATGGGATCCAGAGAGACCGTTCAGGGTCTGTTTCGTGCCGTCGTTCAGCCCGAATGCGGTTTGGCTTGGTTTGGAACCGAGAGATCCGCCTTTAGAGACGGGGAGAGTTCTGGGGCCGGACTGTAGGGACGAGGACGACGTCACGGGAAGGTTCGCTGCAGAGGACGTGGCGGTCTTCTTGGCGTCCCGCTGCGACGCCAGCGGGGATCCCGGTTGCCGTTGGGGGTAAAACTGACGGATGTTGTTCCCAGAGCGATTGCCGCCCTTTCCTCGTCTCCACTCCTTCTCTCCGTCGGCTCCTCCGTCCTCCACCGTCTCATTTTCTTTCCTCCACTTCATGGAGAACGCAGTCGGCACTCGGATGAATCCATTGTGTTTGACAGAAGTCGGGGGCGCGGTCAGGCCGCCGTTGACCCCCGCCGGGCCGGGGTGGGTGGTAGAACCCGTTGGTGAGGCGGGTGCCGGCGCTCGCGGCGCCGGCGGCCGTGACCGTCTGAGCGCCGTTGGAAGGTGCGGTGGATTTGGGCCTCGAGCCGAACTTGGGCAGCCTAGAAACCATGGTGGGCATGGTGGGAGGATCCACGAGAGGAGGGGCTGACATCAGACCCCGCCCACTTCACCATGGAGACACTGAGCAGGAGGAGACAACAGGGACAGATATGAGAACCGAGCAGACGAGGTACGAGAAGGAAACGTTTGATAACAAATATAACGAAAACAGATCTTCAGACAAACAGACAGGATTCTCAGTTGACACGACAATACACATCTTGATATATGAAATCATATTTAAAGATATCGTGACATGATCTAAAATGATAACATACGAACTCAAATTTCTCAGAAAATCTGAATAGATAAGAATTGTGATTGTGGGAATAAACCCGTGTAATTAAATATAACTAGTGTCTTGTGCATGCATGAAAACACAGAAACATTCATTTCATTTATCTTGAAACCGTCATTTGTGCACTCGAGTGTTCAATTAAACAAGAGAGTTCTCTGCAAGTAGCTTCATGTTTAATCTGGATGCTTCAGATGTTTATTCTCCTGCAGAACCCCGAGATGAACACGGCTGCTGAGAGATTAGTTTCACACCAACAGAAGAACAGTTTACAGTCCTGAGTCAGAGCAAAGAACCCGAGAGAAGCAGCCTGACTCAGCCCGTCAGCGTGATTAACGGCTGGAACACGTGGCAGCAGGGCGTGTGTGTGTGTGTGTGTGTGTGTGTGTGTGTGTGAGAGAGAGAGAGACGATGCGGTTAGTGGTAAAACATTAACACACCCTTAACAAAAACAATCATCCGTCCTGTACTGCCATCAAAGAACACTGACACACACACACACACACACACACACACACACACACACACACACACACACACACACACACACAGCTGAAGCTCATGAAACCAGTGATAATAGAAACTTCATCATCAATAATAAAAAGAGCTGCAACTCGTGATTATTTTCAAATAATCAGAGAACGATCTTGAAGATGAATCTTCGTCTTCAGACCGACTCACATGATGCATCAGGAACCAGAAGACGTGGCTTTAAAGGACTGAAGAGTTCTGTGTTGATTCATTCATCGTTCCGTCTCTCTGTCCTGACCCAGAACCCAGAACTAACTCTTACTCAACGTTCATCTGGATGAGTGGAGGTTGTGAGGACACCATTCTCTATAGTAAAGATATTTATACATCTTCTGCTCGGTTCTTTATTCATTTTCTGGAGAAATCCAACAAATACCCCATTTCCTGCTAACAGGACCGCTGCCAACAGTGCAGACAGCAGCGCAGCGTAGTGATGACCTACTGACTTCTGAATGTCCTACCTTCATTTGAATTCATTATTTCATCTAAAAAACAATCAACGCCTTCTTCAACTGTTGGATTCCTGTCTTCATCATGAGACCAGATGATGATGATGATAATCATCTCGCCCTGCAGTCTGATGTTGAAAGCCTCCTCAGTCATTTGTCCGCCCGAGGCCACCGTATCTCCAGACCACCCTGCTGAGCATCACCAGCTCTCCTGAGTGTGACTGCTGACGCGTTTGTCTGACGCAGAGGACAGAGGCATGAACACGTGATGTCAGTGATCAGCTGCACGTCCTGAAGGCCTTCAGAGGTTAAACACCTGAACAGAAACAGACCCGCATGAAGAAGATTCACGTTACATAACCCAGAGCCAGCGGCAGGCGTCTCAGCCAGAAGTGGAATTTGTCATCAGATAAACGACTGAAGTGTTTCCTGTAAAGGTGGAGCATTAAGCTGAGTCATGTCACCGCCCACAGCGAGACGCATCACAAGCCCACGAAGACCTGCAGGCAGGTCTGTTACTGCAGCAGGACACTGAAGCTCGTCCTCAGAGCAACGCTGCTGCGCTAACGCTATCAGCTCACTCAGCGCTAACGTTAGCATCACACGTCTGATAACAACAAAGAGGAACATCTCTCTCTCTCTCTCTCTCTCTCTCTCTCTCTCTCTCTCTCTCTCTCTCTCTCTCTCTCTCTCTCTCTCTCTCTCTCTCTCTCTCTCTCTCTCTCTCTCTCTCTCTCTCTCTCTCTCTCTCTCTCTCTCTCTCTCTCTCTCTCTCTCTCTCTCTCTCTCTCTCTCTCTCTCTCTCTCTCTCCTCTCTCTCTCTCTCTCTCTCTCTCTCTCTGTAAATGAACACATGAACCGTTGTATGAGGATGCATTGAAGTCCTGCATAGGGTTCATCCTCTGGGAGCATGAACGTCTGAACCAAAATGTACGGCGCTGACGATCATCTCCATCAGAGTGACAAGAAGCGGTCGTATGAATGAATGACGACTTCATTTTGTTCGTTCACGGAGATTATTCAGCGTCATCGTGTAAATACAGCATGTTGAGAGTATCAGCGTCACGTGTTCAGAGGAAATAACGACGGAAGAGAGCTGAACCGGGTCAATGAAGGAGCCCGTGATGAGCTATGTATCAATAAATTAATCGATATAAAAATTCTTTCTTTGATTTCTTTGATTGTTTTTCATCGATTATAATTTTCTTCTGATCAATAATCCTGGTTTAACTCCTTCAGAACCAGGTTTCGGGGGACCTCCCTGAGCACCCATCAGACACGACTTCCTGTTGACGTTCTTTGACCAGATCAGTGATCTGTGGACGAGTTCACCGGAGAGGAGACGAGGTTCTTCCTCAGCTGAGGTTGGACTGAGAGGGACGGGAGGAAGAGGAAGAGGAAGAAGAGTCCACCTTAAAGGAGCTGAAGCCTGAACCACCGACGGGCTCAAGGTTCAGCTTCACTCACGTCATACAACAGGGTTAAAGAGCAGTCGTTATGACCACGAGCTGACCTGGAGGTCAACCAGATATAGTTACCACAGATATTAAGAATGAAATCAATAGTTTGGATCAAGAAGCTGGTGAAAAATAAAGCCCAAAAGGCTCCGGACCTCAAGACATTACATCTAAAGAACTCATTCTCAGGTTGTTAACATTCATTCAAATGAAAGTCTAGTTTGAATTAATGATATATTTGGTTGATTACTTCAAAGATGTAACCCTCTGAACCCTCCTCTGTGCTCTTGATTTTCAAAATAAAAGTCCTGCTCCTCTCTTAAACAGAACCATCATGAAGTAGAGAACTAGACGTCTTCAGTACAGAACAACACTTATGACGACATCAATCATAAAATAGAAAAAGACATTGATCATTTATTTTACAAAAATTGGAAAAATATGGAATATATAGATCCAACAATTCTCACAATGTTGGGAAAATAGAGTATTATAAATCTCCTCCTCCTCCTCCTCCTCCTCCTCCTCCTCCTCCTCCTCCTCCTCCTCCTCCTCCTCCTCCTCCTCCTCCTCCTCCTCCTCCTCCTCCTCCTCCTCCTCCTCCTCCTCCTCCTCCTCCTCCTCCTCCTCCTCCTCCTCCTCCTCCTCCTCCTCCTCCTCCTCCTCCTCCTCCTCCTCCTCCTCCTCCTCCTCCTCCTCATAGCTGCTGTAGTCTGGTCAAAGTATTTTCATATGACACATATTTGTCAGTGTTTCTGGCTCACAAAGACACATTATAATAACAACAATAGTAATGTCGAGTATCACTTACAGTAATTGTTTGATAGTAAAGAGAAGAAGTTCACAGATGGACCAGACTGATCCCACTGAACACCATTTATCTTCACATGCTGAGGCCACACACACGCGCACACACACACACACACACACACACACACACACACACACACACACACACTGTGTTTATATTCGAAGCTGCTTTGTTACACACACACACACACACACACACTGTGTGTGTGTGTGTGTAACAAAGCAGCTTCGAATATAAACAGCTAACACTGTGCAGCAGCAGGATCGCCTTCCCTCATCGATCAATGATGTATGAATCAATAGAAACCTGATCGGCTGCTGCTCTCAGTCTCAATCAGACACCAGCTTCATCAGCTTCAGCGCCTCAATTCAGGGAAAGTTTATATTTCCTCAAAAACATGTTATGTGACAATAACTTAAAAAACATGTTTCAGGCCTCAAACTCTGAAAAACAATTATGTTCTTTGTTAATTAATCTGCCAATATGTTCTGGATGAATAGATTAATTGTTTGATCTACTGAATGTCTAAAGTTCTGTTTTGTCCAACCAGCAGTCTGAAAAATAAATATATTCAGTTAACAGAATGTAAAATATATAAATCGACCAAAAGCAGAACATCTTCATTTTGGAGAAGATTGAACTAAACTACCGTACTTAGTTGGGTTGAGACAACTAAACTACTTAGTTGGGTTGAGACAACTAAACTACTTAGTTGGGTTGAGACAACTAAACTACTTAGTTGGGTTGAGACAACTAAACTACTTAGTTGGGTTGAGACAACTAAACTACTTAGTTGGGTTGAGACAACTAAACTACTTAGTTGGGTTTAGCTTTTGATACTATAAGCAACTTTTAGTTGCAGTAATGTTTTATCACTACGTCGTATCAGAAAAACAGAGCGTGCTTTTAGAGCTTCATGTATGATTTATAGATGTATAGATTTATAGACGCCTCACTAGATATTATTCTCTTCATCAGATAAAGGGAAGTGTTTGCTGCCGTGGAGAGTTTAAAGGTCCGTTGTGACGTAACTGCACTTGTCGGTGGAGTCATCGATACGTTGAATGAAACCTCAGATCTGAGCTGCTGCTCTTCAGCAATGTCACCGTAATCTGAACCAGCAACCTCAAACAGCAAGAGACTGTGGGTAGGAGGAGAGCCTCTTTGTGTGCTCTCATCTGAACCCTTCAGCTGTCATCCATCATCTCCTCATCATCACTCTTCCTCCTCCATTTTCTCTGCATCCCGTCCTTGTTTCTCTAGCTCTCTAGAGGACGAAGATGTCCTCTCCTCCTCCCTTTCCTCCCAGCCTTCATCTCCTCACTCCTTCTACCATGTTGGAACAACTGCGTCACAATGTGTTACATCTACTGCTGCTCCGTCTTTGATATCGACATTAAAGATACACCGTTGCAACAAATAGTGAAACCTGATTCAATCGCCACTGACGCTAAGTTTACACAAACAGAACAAACGATCGGACAAAAGCTTCTTTTATAAAGCAGCCAGGGGGACAGAAGACAGGAGGACAAAGGACAGGAGGACAGAGGACAGGTGGACAGAAGGAAAGAAGACAGGAGGACAAAGGACAGGAGGACAGAGGACATGAGGATAAAGGACAAGAGGACAAAGGACAGGTGGACAGAGGACAGGTGGACAGAAGGAAAGAAGACAGGAGGACAAAGGACGTTATGACAGAAGACAGGAGGACAAAGGACAGGAGGACAGAGGACAAAGGACAGAAGACATGAGGACAAAGGACAGGAGGACAGAGGACTGTCTGTGTTGTTTTCTTTATAAACTTCACTCAGAAATATTATTTATTTTATTGACATTTTGAATTTGTTTGCAGTGAACATCAATGACTTTGTTATATTGTAAACATAACTGCTCTAGAAACAATATTTAGATCGATTTTAAATATAAATACTCATCCTGGTCTGAATGCATTTGTTCTGAAAATCGTATAAATCTTTTTTTAAAACAATGATGAGAACTCCGAGTATTGATAGTTACTAGAGTACTAGTACTAGCAGCTACTAGAGTAGCTGCTAGTAGTACTACAATCCTAGAGTACCCGTCTGTCCCTAAAGGGCCACCGTAGTTCTCTAAACACTTAGAAAGGGGCGGGGCTTAGCTGAGGGTCACGTTGTTGCTCTCTGCTGTCAGACACTGTCCCTTTAAGAAAAAGAGCCACAAGAACTTTATCTGAAACCACCGCGACATAAACCGGAAGTCAAAGAGTAAATAAACACCACGTTCAGCTGAGAACACATTTCCAGAAGCTACCGACTTCATCATGATGAAGAAGATGAAGATGATGGTGAAGAGGATTAGATCAGAGAGGGAACTGTGCAGACAGTCAGAGACGAGAGGACGGACACAGAGATGCACAGATTCAACGTTTCCTGCCACAAAACCACCCGGAGGTGAAACTAGATCAACAGAAGTCAAACTACTCAACTCCTGGATGGAGTCATGAAACGTGCTGATTGTTATGTATATGAACAATAATATAGTATCTATAGAGCACGAGCCCTTAGCATCAGAATTAGGAAACTGTGGAAAAAGATATATATTTCTGTCATCTTCCATGTGGTTCCAGTTCCTGCTCGTCTTCATCAGATGTGATCATTAACTTTACGTGAATTTAATTAACTCAGAACGGATTAAAGCCGATAAAAGCTCCACGAATCGTGAACCTCATGCAATCTGCTCCTTTAGAGGAAGATATTCTACGTTTAATATCAAATATAAGCAAAATCACGGACTTTTGAAGAGTGAGAAGAAATAACTTATATATTTGTTTGTATAATAAGTCAGAACGAGGGAGAAGGAGACACAGAAGACAAGGAGTCAGTACGAGGGAGAAGGAGACACAGAGAGACAGCAGACAAGGAGTCAGTACGAGGGACAAGGAGACACAGAGAGACAGCAGACAAGGAGTCAGTACGAGGGACAAGGAGACACAGAGAGACAGCAGACAAGGAGTCAGTACGAGGGAGAAGGAGACACAGAGAGAGTGAATCAGCAGCAGAAACACAGAAAGAGATCCAGTGGAGGAGAAAAAGGAAAAGTCAGGAGGTTCCGTCAGCAGAACAACAGGAAGCTAGCCACCGAGCATGACTCGGCTTGAAACTGGACTCATTACTGATGAACCACGGAGACTAATGAAGCCTGAGAGGACACGGAGAAGACACAGTCAGGATGGAGAGAGGACACGGAGAGTAGGGCTGGGCGGTATGACCAGAAATGCATATCACGGTATTTTGTAAGACTCACAGTTTCACGGTATTTTGCGGTATTTTTTTTCCCGCGTTAAAGCATGAATTAATTAACGCCGAAAAGAACCGGCCGGTCAACAGGCCAGCGAGCGGCGAACAGCTGTTTGTGTGGCGTGTTTTCAGTTCTGTCACTTCCTGTTTCCTTCACCTACATTCCCCTGGGTCCTAAGCCCCTCCATGTACAGCGTGTTATCACCCTCTATGTACCAACGTACATTTATAACAAACACCACACATTACGTGATCAGCGTTGCACATGTGTCTGACCTAAACACCGTTTGCTGTTCAGTGTGTTGATCCTGCAGCGCTCTGTTCTGTAACCTTGCTGGAGCACAGAGCCTCTCAGCTGTTAGCAGACTGTTGTTAGCAAGCTTTACCCAGCATGCAGTTCAGCGGGGAAATTTTATAAATGTACAATTATTAGTGTTACAAAAGAGACTCCAGAATGTTTCCCATGAGTTCTAGAACTGGTCTACAGAAACACACAGACCCATTGTGTTGGAAATAATTCATATTCTCTAAATTACGATAAACAAATGTTCCCTGGAGAAAAACCTTCTTTGTGTTCTTCACTCTTTAGGTGAGATGTTCCTCTTCTTTGAGAACAGAACATGTTTGATGAGCTGAGCTCCACATCCAGCTAGCAGAGGCTCTTTGAGGGTTCCACTGTTCTTCTTCTGCTGCATCGTGTCCTCAGTTTCACTTCTTCCTGATTCTCTAGTAAAGAACAGGTTTTTCATCTTCTGTTCTGCTGCTGTCAGGGAGAACCAAACAGAACCAACAGACCTGAAGACAGCAGACCTAAAGAGTGGAAAACCAAACAACTAGAGAATCAGCAGAACCTACAACTATGGAACCGGCAACACAAGATCACCAAGAGGCCAGAGAACAAAAGATCTACAGGACAAGACTAAAGGTCTAAAAGGCAGAACCAGCAGAACCAAAGAACTAAAAGACACGAGGGAAAACTAAAGGTGAGTAGTTATTGTTCTCTAGCTGCAGAGCAGAACAAGTCAAGAGACCGTGGAGCTTAAGATCCAGAGGATAGAACCAGACCGGAGAACCAGAGAACTTAAACAATATTACGAGCCAAAGAATTAAAGAACCCAGATAAAACCGGAGAATCTTTCATGGCGCTCCAGAGACCAGGACCAGAGACCTGGTGAGGAACCCCCTCTGGACTTCAGAGGGAACCCAGTGGAACTGAAGCATGTACATGATGTGGGTACACCGCTCAGACGTCTGTCTCTCTGACTGCTCCAAAATCAACTGAACTATTTTTATTTTTTTCAGTTTTCATTGTAAAATCTAAATGTGATATTTATCTAAATACTAATATCTTTAAATGTCTTGTTTTGTCCCAACGAACAGTCTCAGACAAGAACAAATAAAACAATGTGTGTGATAGAACAACACTCTGCCCTCATGAATATTCAAGGTTCAAACAAACAGAAACAAATACATAAAGCGTTGTCATACCTCCACACCTATAAAGAGTCATGTAAACAAAGCATTATGGGATATCCACACTGTTCCGTGTTTTCAGGGCTGTAACTAAAAACATGTGAAAACAATAAAACACGTTACGATGTCTCACAGCTCGTTTCATCACACAATGAAACATATTATTCCGTTTTCTTCACATGAGACGAAGAAAAGCTGCAAATCTTCATCTGAGGAACTGGAATCTATGAATGTTTGTTGACTTCAAAGATTCATTTTATTTCCATTAATCAAAGAGTTATTTCATCTTTAATTTCTGTTGTTCTTATTCTATATGATTGTAAATAAATAAATCACTGAAACGTCTATTTATTTTGTCTTGACCCTCATTGTCCATTAAACGGACATTTATTAAAGATACTGTTTCATCACGTTTTGAATGTAGAACATGCGCATGTTCTGAACTCATTTAATATACATTGTATCATAATCTCATGTCGAATCAGATGACCAACATGTGACGTCATGGTGACACGTTCTGGTGGATAAACTATGAGCTGCAGGAGTTCTCATGGCGCCATCAGAAGCCCGTTAACACTCACTTCCTCCACACGCGGTGAACCGGCCGCAGTCTCCGGTCCACCGGTGTGTGAGCGGTTATCCCGTGTCTGTGTTCGTGAACGTGTCACCGGAACCGTTAAAGGAGGGTTTCCGCTCGGGAGACTGACACTCACCTGCCGGATAGACGGAGCACCAGACGATGGAAGATGCGGAAATGTGTGACGTCGCGCTGGTTGAATGAAGCCAGCGGGGCGTCGGTGAGGATGTGTTGGGGTCAGATCCCGCCGGACACCGTGTGAGCAGCGCGAGGAGATAACAGTCCAATACAAACATGAAACACGGAACATCCGGCGGAACGGAGCGTCTCTCTGCGGGGGTCCGGCCTGTCACAGCTGTGCCGAACACTACGGGGTCTCCGGCGTATACGTGTCACTTGCACGGGTTCACGAGCTTGTTAGCAGGTGAATGGATACCAGAATAAAAGCCGTTGTTATTTTTTTACCGGAGATCCGTCCGTGCAGAGGACGCGCTGCTGCTGCACGAGCTGCTGAATCATCCATACACACACACGTGCACGCGGACAGCGCTTGCCCGAGGAACAGCTGACACTGACGTCATCTGTCCACAGTAAACATAACCCTTTCATCACCAGACTCCATTAATAAATCAATAAACATAATTGAATCACCTCAGCGATGTTTCATGTGAAACAAGGAAGTATTCAGATACAATACTGTAGTAAAAGTACATAATTAATAATGTACAGTTATATATATATATATATATATATATATATATATATATATATATATATAAAGGGTTTCGTCTCTCAGCTCTCTCTGACTTTAATCATATTCATAATAAAGTTATTGAGGGAAACATCAGATCATGAAAACACGAATCTTTCTAATAAATGCAGAAAGTTGTTTGTGGTCCTTTTGTTGTTCAGACTACAATGAACATTTATTTAAACCAGATGTTGAATCATAAGTGAATCAAACATAAACTGGAGTTTAATCTGTGATCCGTCTTCACTGTTTACATGTTGAACAAAATCTCATCAATCCGATCGATGCAGCGTCCAATCACAGGACAGATGAACAATGAGGGGGCGTGTCGACCGTTACAACACTTCCTGGAAGTCTGTTCTCCTGGGTCCTCGCTCACGGCCCCTCAGAGATCCCTCCTCCCTCCTCGCTCCTCCCTCCTCCCTGCTCCATCCTCGCTCCTCGCTCCTCCCTCCTCCCTCCTCCTTCCTCCCTCCTCGCTCCTCCCTCCTCCCTCCTCGCTCCTCGCTCCTCCCTCCTCGCTCCTCAGAGCAGAAGTAAGAGCTTTGGGACGGCCGTCAATATGGCGGCGCAGAACAACTTCCGGTTCGGGCGAGGAGCAAGGAGCGAGGAAACGACACTTAAGAGACTTAGGATGTACCCCTGTAGACCCTGTATGATATATATATGATTATATTATACAGAATATTATGATATGATATATATATTATGATATGATATATATATTATTATATTATACAGAATATTATGATATGATATATATATTATGATATGACATATATATATTATTATATTATACAGAATATTATGATATGATATATATATTATGATATGATATATATATTATTATATTATACAGAATATTATCATATGATATATATATTATCATATGATATATATATTATTATATTATACAGAATATTATCATATGATATATATATTATGACATGACATATATATATTATTATATTATACAGAATATTATCATATGATATATATATTATGATATTATACAGAATATCATATGATATATATATTATTATATTATACAGAATAGTATCATATGATATATATATATTATGATATTATACAGAATATCATATGATATATATATTATTATATTATACAGAATATTATCATATGATATATATATATTATGATATTATACAGAATATCATATGATATATATATTATGATATTATACAGAATATCATATGATATATATATTATTATATTATACAGAATATTATCATATGATATATATATTATGATATGACATATATATATTATTATATTGTACTGAGACTATAATAAGATGTCCTGACGTGTTTATCAAAGTGTTATTTTCTGCTTGTTGTCGTGTTGGAATAAAGGTTACATATTTAACTGTGAGGCAGTAATGCGTGTTTGATGCCTTCATGCTTCTGCATTCACTCATTCTGGATGTTTGCTGACGTTGGCTGATGTGCTCGGACATGTTCCACCAGCTGCACTGGTCACATGATGGAAAACATTAACTCTGATGTAATAAAGATATTTCATTCACTCTTCAATTAAAACAGCTTTACTTTAAATCAGGGGTCTCAAACTCCTGGCCCGCGGGCCGAATGCGGCCCGCCACGTCATTTTATGTGGCCCGCGAATCCGCCAGCAAAAAAAAAAAAAAATGGTCTTAATTTGTGAGTACATTGAAGACTACTTTAAACATGTCTTTACAACACATGAAATACTTCACGTGGGATTGTGCAAACGCACCCTTGAAAGGATTTTAAGCTTTGAACAAAGTTATTGTAATAACTTGTTTGACATTTGTCTTTGATATTTTCTTTAATAGTTTGATCTTTGATAGAGTAATGTGGGTTTCTTAACCCTAAATTAAAAGGATTTAAGTTATAACAGAAATGTGCTTAAATATATTTTTAGTTTTACATTTATATAACTGCATGAACAATATTTTTACAGTTGAATAAACAGTAATCAAATGCAGAGACAGTTATTTAACAATATGTTACAAGTAGCTACATTTACAACCGGCCCTTTGTGGGCGACCATGATGCTGATGTGGCCCGGAGTGAAAATTAGTTTGAGACCCCTGCTTTAAATACTACAAACAGTAATAATAATATTTGTGTCGATTATGAGTGAATTTATTTCACATTAATGTGCAAAGAAACACAAGTTGACTGTTGAATGTGAAGCAGTTCATTTTCATTATTGTAAAACCATAATCAGTTATTATTTAGGATGTAAATATCATCAAAGTAAAAACGTGATACTTGTTCAAAGATCAGGGGCCTTAAATCACCTCTTTACATGTTTAACATGTAAGTGGTCATGATTCATAAATGTCTCGTGTCTCATATGAAGTGATGATGTTTTCTGGTGAGTGAATGAGATGAAGGTGTGATGCGAGTGTTTGTCCACTAGAGGGCGGAGTCACATCCTTCATGCTGCTCTGGAGCTTCTTCAACAATAAACTATAATATTCTACACATCATTCAAAATGTGTCTTCTTCTGAGAAAACAAACTCAGACCAGTCAGCTTCAATATTAAACCAGTTGTTGAAGTCGATATATTTGATGTATATTATATCTATAATAAATAGATATTCAGTGTTTGAATTCTTTGCTGCATTATTCCCGCTCGGAGACTCAGCAGACAGACTCGTTATGTTCTGAGGAATGACTTTATGAATTATTCTCATTTTACGTTTTATCTCTAATTTAAAGTTGTGGACATTTGGCTGCAGGTGAGGACGCGATGTGATCAGGTGACGGTGTGACGGGAGTAACGGGAGTAACGGGAGGTCTGGCTCCTGCTGCAGACCAGAGTCTCTCTCTGCCGCCTCCGTGTCGCGGACCCTCACGAGGATCTCCTCCTTCTGATGGAGACAGAGTCTGGAGCGGACACGCGCTGCAGGTGATGGTGGAAACAGGAAGGCGAGGAAGTTGAGCCTGAACATGGAGAGTTTTTCTAACGAGGACCAGGACCAGGACCACCTGGACCAGCACCAGGTGGTCACAGCGGGGGCGGACAGCCAGGGTCCGCGCGGTGGTCTCAGCCTCCGCGCGCTGACCGGCTGCGTCCTGTGCGCGCTGATCGTCTCCACCCTGCTGGGGAACACGCTGGTGTGCGCCGCGGTCATCAAGTTCCGCCACCTGCGCTCCAAAGTCACCAACTCCTTCGTGATCTCGCTGGCGGTGTCCGACCTGTTCGTGGCCGTGCTGGTGATGCCATGGAGGGCGGTGTCCGAGGTCGCCGGCATCTGGCTCTTCGGCCGCTTCTGCGACACGTGGGTCGCCTTCGACATCATGTGCTCCACGGCGTCCATCCTCAACCTGTGCATCATCAGCATGGACCGCTACTGGGCCATCTCCAGCCCCTTCAGGTACGAGCGCAAGATGACGCGCAGGTTCGCCTTCCTGATGATCGGGGTCGCGTGGACCCTCTCCATCCTCATCTCCTTCATCCCCGTGCAGCTCAACTGGCACCGGGCGCGCGCGGACAACTCGACGGCGGACGACCCGGAGGACTGCAACGCCAGCCTGAACCGGACCTACGCCATCTCCTCGTCGCTCATAAGCTTCTACATCCCCGTGGTGATCATGGTGGGGACGTACACGCGCATCTTCCGCATCGCGCAAATCCAAATCAGACGGATCTCGTCTTTGGAGAGGGCGGCGGGGCCCCGCGCGCAAAGCCACCGCCACCACCGCGCGTCCACGCAGGACGAGAGCTCGCTGAAGACGTCTTTCAAGAGAGAGACGAAAGTCCTGAAGACGCTGTCCATCATCATGGGGGTGTTCGTCTTCTGCTGGCTGCCGTTCTTCGTACTGAACTGCGTGGTTCCGTTCTGCGACCTGGACTCGGAGGGAGAGCCGCCGTGCGTCAGCGACACCACCTTCAGCATCTTCGTGTGGTTCGGCTGGGCCAACTCGTCCCTGAACCCGGTGATCTACGCCTTCAACGCAGACTTCAGGAAGGCCTTCTCCACCATCCTGGGCTGCTCCAAGTACTGCTCCAGCTCCGCGGTGGAGGCGGTGGACTTCAGCAACGAGCTGGTGTCCTATCACCACGACACCACCATGCAGAAGGAGGCCTGCGCCGCGCCGGGCCCAGGGCCGCAGAGACTCGTGCAGCCGCCGCCTCCGCCGCACACGGACGGAGACGTGGATCAGGACTTCGACAAGGTCTCCGTTGCTTCAGAGGATTCCCGCCACCACAGCAACTTGCTGCTGCCCGCCAGAGTACAGTACGAGTGCGAGGCGGAGATTTCTTTAGACATGCTGCCCTTCAGCTCCTCCGGACCCACCGACTGTTATGTTATTCCGGGTCAAATCCAGGACCCGTGAGCCCCCCCACGAGGCCCTGGAACAATAAACACTCAATATTACGGGTTCGGTTTCATTTGATCCGGGTTGGCCATGCCGGTGAAGCTGCTCCTGTTCTTGTGATCAGCAGTTCAACCAAAGTGATGCTTCTTCTTATCACTTACAGCATTTTCAATCTGAGAAAACCCAGAAAAACTCAACATCTTAGGTTAAAACTTTGACTTTTATTTTGTTATTATCATAATTTAATTCTTTTCTTCATCTTCTGACCCTTCACATTCACGTTCTGGCCTCTTTTGGGGTCTCGACCTCCAGATCGGGACCCAGAGATGGAACTGATCTCCAGTTTACTCTCCGTGTCATGATGCTTTTTATAACTTCATGTTGGAAATGTTTTTGTCTGAGTTTAAACAAGAAGATCTGGAGTCACAACCATCTGTTATATTATTAATAATAATAATACTAATATCGTATTCCTGTCGTGTATTTCTGACTGTTAGTTTTAAATGTCTCCGATGATTTTAAAGCATCGACTCTTTTATTATAAAAAGTTAAACTCTGATTGATGTTTGACAGTTTGATTCAAACTCACTAGAACACCAAATATAGATTCATCCGCCGCTGAAAATAGTCCCAAACAAAAATCACTATTTCCTTCAGTTTGTGAGAGTCACTGAAGAAAGTGTAGGAACCAACGGGCCACAGACAGGAAGTCAGACGGTAATGAGGGACGGACCAACATGTTGGTCACAACTATTACAAATATACAATGCATTTTAAAAAAGGGTTTTGCAGTATTTTAATGTGATACATAATCGATATTCAGTGGAATTGATTTGTGACATCACATCAAACATTCAACCAAGATGTCAAACAGAATGAGTCATGAAAGATTCATTTATTTTTTCCACAAAGTGGCATCTTTCAAATATTTAGACTCAAGTCCAAACCAAAAGTATCCGACATGCTGACGTCATGTTTGAATTGTTCGCTGTTTGAACAGACTGAAGTCAGTTGGTTGAGTGATTGAGACTTTGAACACTCACTGAAGCTGCCTTTGATATGTTAAAGATAATTCATAATTACATTAGCGTGTGTTTAATTGGCCCTCCAGGTAATTGCAGAATGTTTGTTCACAGAGACGTAAAATAGATGAAGCTGAAGAGACGGACAGTTGAGTGTTTGTGTGCATTCACAATGAATTGTGCTGTGAAGGAGCGGCTGCTGTTCACACTTCTGCAAAGGTGTAATATGCAACATTTTCATAAAACGGTAATAGAAAAAGAATCCCTCGCAACTAGAAGTGCGAGGCTTCTATTCTCTCCGCTTGCCTACTCTGAACACTTAGTGTCGACAAAGCTACATAACATACCTTTAAACCAGGAGACAACGGCCGGCTCTGAAGAGTGAAGTCAAAGCTGCATTCTCTCTAGTGGCCACCAGGGGGCGACTCCTCTGGTTGTATAGAAGTCTATAGAAAATGACTCTACTTCTCTCTTGATTTATTCCCTCAGTAAACATTGTAAACATGAGTTTATGTCTCAATCTCTAGTTTCAAGTCTTCTTCAAAACAGCATGATGTTCATTTAGTACATGATGGTCCATTTAGAGTCACACAGACCATAAAGCAGGGGATGCTTTAGGGCGGGGCGACACGCTGATTGACAGGTCTCTACCAGAGACGTATACGGCGTCTCTACATTACTCCTCAGTCCAGATATGGTCACTTCCTGTTCACTGGTTGAGAAAAACCAAGAT
>CM051708.1:20270970-20280970 GCA_028022725.1 Lycodopsis pacificus
TTGGTGGTTCTGCTTCCCTCCCTGGTCGGCCTTTGGAAACTCTACCTGCACCAGGACCTGAATCATCGTTCTACAAACCGACAGGTGGATCTTATGCTGCTCCTGCAAGCTTCGGCCTTGGTGGTGGTTCTGGTTCCCTCCCTGGTTGGCCTTTGGAAACTCTCCCTGAATCATCGTTCTATAAACAGACAGGTGGATCTTATGCTGCTCCTGCAAGCGTCGGCCTTGGTGGTGGTTCTGCTTCCCTCCCTGGTCGGCCTTTGGAATCTCTACCTGCACCAGGACCTGAATCCTCGTTCTACAAACCGACAGGTGGATCTTATGCTGCTCCTGCAAGTTTCGGCCTTGGTGGCGGTGGTTCTGCTTCCCTCCCTGGTCGGCCTTTGGAAACTCGACCTGAATCGTTCTCCAAACCGACAGGTGGCTCTTATGCTGCTCCTGCAAGCTTCGGCCTTGGTGGTGGCTCTGCTTCCCTCCCTGGTTGGCCTTTGGAAACTCGACCTGAATCATCATTCTACAAACCGACAGGTGGATCTTATGCTGCTCCTGCAAGCTTCGGCCTTGGTGGTGGTTCTGCTTCCCTCCCTGGTCGGCCTTTGGAAACTCTACCTGAATCATCGTTCTCCAAACCGACAGGTGGCTCTTATGCTGCTCCTGCAAGCGTCGGCCTTGGTGGTGGTTCTGCTGCCCTCCCTGGTCGGCCTTTGGAAACTCTACCTGCACCAGGACCTGAATCATCGTTCTCCAAACCGACAGGTGGCTCTTATGCTGCTCCTGCAAGCGTTGGCCTTGGTGGTGGTTCTGCTTCCCTCCCTGGTCGGCCTTTGGAAACTCTACCTGAATCATCGTTCTCCAAACCGACAGGTGGCTCTTATGCGGCTCCTGCAGGCATCGGCCTTGGTGGTGGTTCTGCTTCCCTCCCTGGTCGGCCTTTGGAAACTCGCCCTGCACCGGGACCTGAATCATCGTTCTCCAAACCGACAGGTGGCTCTTATGCTGCTCCTGCAAGCTTCGGCCTTGGTGGTGGTTCTGCTTCCCTCCCTGGTTGGCTTTTGGAAACTCGACCAGGACCTGAATCATCGTTCTACAAACCGACAGGTGGATCTTATGCTGCTCCTGCAAGCTTCGGCCTTGGTGGTGGTTCTGCTTCCCTCCCTGGTCGGCCTTTGGAAACTCTACCTGCACCGGGACCTGAATCATCGTTCTCCAAACCGACAGGTGGCTCTTATGCTGCTCCTGCAAGCTTCGGCCTTGGTGGTGGTTCTGCTTCCCTCCCTGGTTGGCGTTTGGAAACTCGACCAGGACCTGAATCATCGTTCTACAAACCGACAGGTGGCTCTTATGCTGCTCCTGCAAGCTTCGGCCTTGGTGGTGGTTCTGCTTCCCTCCCTGGTCGACCTTTGGAAACTCTACCTGCACCGGGACCTGAATCATCGTTCTCCAAACCGACAGGTGGCTCTTATGCTGCTCCTGCAAGCTTCGGCCTTGGTGGTGGTTCTGCTTCACTCCCTGGTTGGCCTTTGGAAACTCTACCTGCACCGGGACCTGAATCATCGTTCTCCAAACCGACAGGTGGCTCTTATGCTGCTCCTGCAAGCTTCGGCCTTGGTGGTGGTTCTGCTTCACTCCCTGGTTGGCCTTTGGAAACTCTACCTGCACCGGGACCTGAATCATCGTTCTCCAAACCGACAGGTGGCTCTTATGCTGCTCCTGCAAGCTTCGGCCTTGGTGGTGGTTCTGCTTCACTCCCTGGTTGGCCTTTGGAAACTCGCCCTGCACCGGGACCTGAATCATCGTTCTCCAAACCGACAGGTGGCTCTTATGCTGCTCCTGCAAGCTTCGGCCTTGGTGGTGGTTCTGCTTCCCTCCCTGGTCGGCCTTTGGAAACTCTACCTGCACCGGGACCTGAATCATCGTTCTCCAAACCGACAGGTGGCTCTTATGCTGCTCCTGCAAGCTTCGGCCTTGGTGGTGGTTCTGCTTCACTCCCTGGTTGGCCTTTGGAAACTCGCCCTGCACCGGGACCTGAATCATCGTTCTACAAACAGACAGGTGGATCTTATGCTGCTCCTGCAAGCGTCGGCCTTGGTGGTGGTTCTGCTTCCCTCCCTGGTCGGCCTTTGGAAACTCTACCTGAATCATCGTTCTACAACCCGACAGGTGGAGCTTATGCTGCTCCTGCAACCTCCAGCCTTGGTAGTGGTTTTGAGTCTCCCTCGGGTCGGCCTTTGGAGGGAGTTGACCCATCATTCTACGACCCGACCTATTGGATGCCGGCTCCTCTGCCTTCCTCATCCAAACTCATCCAGTCCAGAAATGGCTTCCGCCGAGCATCAGTAGTCTCTTCCAACACTAGGTACACTCCATTCTACCCTAAACCTCCACCACCAAGACAGACTCCAGGAGAGAAGGTCTAATGAGGTAAAAAAAGCAGATTAAGTTTAAGCTGTTCAATGATGGTTCATGACTAACCTTTTCCCTGTTTTTCAGGTGAACTTTGTTACCTGATCTTCAGCCTTCCTGGAACTGTCTTTGAAAAGTATTAATAAAAATCTGACAACAAGAACCATATAGTTTTATTTACTTGGCGTTCTTGCGGCAGAGTTTAAAATGCATCAATGGAACTCTTTGGGATTGGACTCCAGACCACATATGGAGGTCTGAATGGGGCCTTGCTATCTATAATTTTAATATCGCTCTTCAACGTAATTAGTCGGACTTGAATGCTGATTTGACTGAAATCGGGCACTTAATGGCACAGCTTTGGTTAAATGGTCACATGGCAGAATGTGGTTCTAGTGAGCAATTGAGTTAGAATCTCCCAGACTTTAAATTCTGTGTTGCCCTTAACCCAGAATTTGTGACAAATCCCAGAAACCTTTGTTAACCAGTCAACTCTTTACAACTGGACCTTTTTGTCTCGCTGAAGGGTACAGATCTCACTCCCGGAGTCAACCTTGAAACGTTGTTTGCGAATATACACTTGTATAGATGAGATGGTCGACGGGCTTAAGAAGATTCCTCTCCTACTTAAATAGTAACCGTCCTCCTTGATGGGCAGAGGTTTCAAAATAAAGCCGTAATATGAAATTGTTCAATGTACAATTGGTAAGACTAGAAGGTGAAATTAATACATTTCAAGTCCACTCCAGATGTTTCTAGAGTAACTATGCAGTTTATTGAGTGGGCTCCTCTGGATTTCAAACATTGACCAGGGTCTCCTAGTCAGTCCCCCTTGGAGAGTTTGTTCTTAAAGATGCTGTTTATTAAAGTTGGAGGTGTTGAGAGTAAAACCAATAAACTTCATTTTGTTAGCCTAGTTTGATGCAGAGTGAGCTCATTCAAATAGTTTGACCAGAAAATAAACCTTTCTTGTTTTTCACGTTATGCCAAAAGTTCTGCCACTTTACATTAATGGGCAATTTTCTGCCTTTTGCTTGCATCGCAGCTTTATGATTTTCTTGCAAGAAATTGAGAATTGATGTTAAAGCAGAAGGTTTTGCTGACTCACTGACTCTCTGGATGTCTGTAGGGGTGGCTGTGAGGAGAAGGAGCGCTTGATTCAAAGCCCCAGAAATCCCAGAAGACTCTCTGACGCTCATCAAAATGAATCAATCGGCTGTTTCTGCCATGAAACAAAGATCATCTTTACTTTATTGTGATAAATATGTCAAGAGTTCCCAAAAAAGTAAACATTACCTAAAACATGGACTTGTGTCTAAGATGCTAATGCTAGCATGCAAAGGATCGCATCAAGCACAACAGAGTCGGACAAAGTTTAGACTTGGAAGCTCCGACTGAATGTGTGACTGAAACAGAAGCACAGACTGAATCATTCGCATGCATTTCATTCCAACATGTCTGCAGGATAAAGACGGAGCAGCAGGAACACGGATCACACGCTGTGTTTCATACTTTTTAAAATGTTCCCCGTTATTCAAATTCATACACAGCTCAACTTCATTAATATGTTTAGTTTCCATGCATCTTCATGTGTTTAGTAGTTTAAAAAGATGCATTCCCTTTATTCAGCCTCTCCTCGTATAATGTAGTTAAATAACTTCTAATGCACTTTACGGTTGAATGTTTTCCCTTTGATGACCTTTTCAAATGTAAAATGTAAAATCCTGACGTAAGGTTTATTTTCATATCTGTGGTGGAAGATAAATGCATACCCGTGAAATGATAACCGTTTTCTTTTCACGCCAAAGGCCTTAAATCCCTTACACAGCACATTTAGTTCATCAGTCGGTCTGTAGACGCTCATTGCCTTCACACTACCGACAGCAGGAGGCCTCACACATGACATCACTTTTTGGTTTTTCTCCTTCGTATGTTTTGCCTGACTGAAGAGTCAGAATAAAGATATAGATGTGATCGAAACTACTCCTGATCTCAGGCTGATGTCAGTTAGTTACAGAAATAACTCTGAAATCAACATTTTTTGCCATAAATGTCACATGTTGATTTATTGGGAGAAATAAAACCTTTAACAGTGACGATGAACCAGTCAGAACGAAAAACAACTCGTAAAGTTAATTATCAGGACAGGTTTGAGTATTTAAAAGTAGTGTGAATTAAACCTGGGTTCTGTTGCTCTGGAGTCAGTCTGGAGTCAGTCTAGATCAGTCTGGAGTCAGTCTAGATCAGTCTAGATCAGTCTGGATCGGACTGGAGTCAGTCTAGATCAGTCTAGATCAGTCTGGAGTCAGTCTAGATCAGTCTGGAGTCAGTCTAGATCAGTCTGGATCAGACTGGAGTCAGTCTAGATCAGTCTAGATCAGTCTGGAGTCAGTCTGGATCAGACTGGAGTCAGTCTAGATCAGTCTAGATCAGTCTGGATTAGTCTAGATCAGTCTAGATCAGTCTGGAGTCAGTCTAGATCAGTCTGGAGTCAGTCTAGATCAGTCTAGATCAGACTGGAGTCAGTCTAGATCAGACTGGAGTCAGTCTAGATCAGTCTAGATCAGTCTGGAGTCAGTCTAGATCAGACTGGAGTCAGTCTATCAGTCTGGGTGCAGCATGGACCCAGTCTGGGTCTAACTAACTAGACTTTGTGTCATGTTGGTGTTTTTGTATCTGATCTGGCTTCCAGACTTCCGTCACGTCACATGAAGAGAGAAGCTGTGACGAGGTGAGAGTCTTTAAAACCTTTCACAGAGTAGCAGCGCCGCTGATTACTCGAGTGGACTTCTACTCCCGGCGGACGGTGAAGAGCCTCTTCAGAGCGGCTCGTGTTTCATTACGCCTCCAACCGTCTGCAGCACGAGCGGCGCTTCATCCTGCTGCGCGTCGCAGACAGTCGGGCTTCCAGAGGACGACTGAGCTCAGACCGCCTGCACACTCGTACCGCCATGTGACCCAAGAGTGTTCAGCTGGTTCATGTTGAAAGATATTATCATCTCATGTTTGAATTACCACATCGTTCTTGTCGTTTCCAGATGTTTATTAGAAGCGGACGTAGTCGTCACGTCGCCATCTTGGATTTTTGCAGAAAAATAAGAGCGAGAATGAAAAGAGAGGAAATGATGAGCTGAGACTGTTTTAATCAACTGATCTGACTGGACAAGAGCTACACGCACACACACACACACACACACACACACACACACACACACACACTCACACACACACACACACACACACACTCACACACACACACACACGTATCAGTTCACTAATCACTGGTGTGTTTGTGTCCACTTCTGTCTCTTCAATCAGTAGCCCATCATTCAGAGGACACTATGACTGTACTGTGTGTGTGTGAGTGTGTGTGTGTGTGTGTGAGTGTGTGTGTGAGAGTGAGTGTGTGTGTGTGTGTGAGTGTGTGTGTGAGTGTGTGTGTGAGAGTGAGTGTGTGTGTGTGTGTGAGTGTGTGTGTGAGAGTGAGTGTGTGTGTGTGTGTGTGTGTGTGTGTGTGTGTGTGAGTGTGTGTGTGTGTGTGTGTGTGTGAGAGTGTGTGTGAGAGTGAGTGAGTGTGTGTGTGTGTGTGTATGTACCTTCTCAGCGTTGTGTGGAGGAATCAGTCCTTTATGTTGAGAGTTGACCTCAGCTCTGAGCTGCAGAAGGTACTCAGCCACACAGCCACACACACACACACACACACACACACACACACACACACACACACACACACCCACACACACACACACACACACACACCCACACACACACACTCGTGAGGACATGTCGTGTGTGTGAACCAGAGCTGCACGCTGCTTTTCTCTCCATGCTGACGGTGTCCACTAGATGGAGCACTTCCTCCATCAGCACGCAGAGGAGCAGAAACAGGTTTCTCTGCTTTGTTGATCCTCAAACACTGAAACTCTTCTGGACTCACAGATCAAACCTAAAGAAGTCTCTCGTCTAAAAGAGATCATCAACTTTCAAACAGGAGGAATTCTTGTAAAAAAATAGTGTCTGAAACGATGACAGTGAAATGTCTCCAAGTGGAACCATGAGAACCCGTTTGGGTTTGAAGATACAACATGAAGATACACGTCAGTCAGGGGGCATGTTGGGGCCAATAGAGTTACAAATGATCATAATTCTTAAAAATGGACGCAGATCACACATGAAACAAAACTAACAACATCAAAAACAAATAAAAACAATGAGACAACTCAAAATACGACACAAATCAATGAAGGCAGACTCATTCATAAAATGAGAAAACATCGGCAGACCAAAGAAGCACTTGATTCTGTTGTTTCACATGAATAACGTGTTTCTTTCTACTAAACGAAGCAGAACGTGAGGAAGATGTTGGATCGTTAATAATGAGAATAACTATGAAGCAAAGGTGAATTCATACCAAACTACAAGTAAATCTGGACAATGAGTCGTGAATATCTAATCCGTCGTGATAATGGAGGGAAAGCTGGTCACATGGCTCCACTTCCTGTCTCGGCCCTCGTGGACTTCATCTCCTGCTGGTCGGTGGTTTGAGTCCCCGATGCCGCCGCGTCCTCGCTGTCGTGCGGCTCGCCGCAGCGCAGCGCGCCGCAGAGCGCCCTGCGGAACATGGAGCTGGAGAAGACGTAGACCACGGGGTCCAGCGCCGAGTTCAGGAAGTTCAGCCCCAGGGACACGATGGTGAGCTGGGTGAAGGTGTAGAAGGAGGCGCAGTCCCACGGCCGGTACGAGCGGATCAGCCACACCCCGACGGTCGCCACCGTGGTGGGCAGGAAGCACACGGTGAACACCGCCACGATGGCGACGCACACCCGCATGGCCTTCCGCACCTTCTCCGGTTTCCCCATCCGCCGGCGCCTCAGGAAGCCGGAGATGCGGACGGAGCAGAACAGCAGCATGGCCGTCGGGAAGACGAACTCCAGCACCGTCAGGACGCGGTGCGTGCCGACCAGGACCACGATGGCCCGCGACGCCTCTTTGTAGGACGTGAAGAAGAAGCACTGGGTCCCGGCGCCGGCGCCCTTGATGTGGCTGAAGGCCAGCATGGGGATCCGAGGAGCGGCGACCAGCAGCCAGACCAACGCTGACACCAGCGCGGCCTGACGCAGGGTCAGCCGGTTGAAGCGGTGGTGAGGGTGGACCACCTGCAGCCACGGGACAGGAAGTCTACGTCACGCCTCACGGATGAGCTTTCTCTGCATTTATGTCACTTTGTAAACTCTGTTTTAAAGCTGCTACATGAACGCAGTTACTATGGTAACATATTGTAACAGAGACGCTCTGCTGACATGGAACATCCTCACAGCTGGTCCTCACCTTGAAGTAGCGGTAGATGGCGACCACCGTCATGAGCGCGATGCTGGCCGAGCGGTTGGAGAACATCAGGAAGAGGTTGATCCGGCACAGCCCGTCTCCGAACACCCAGTGGCCCCTGAGCAAGGCGTCGATCCTCAGCGGCAGACTCACCAGAGCCAGGAAGTCTGCGATGACCAGGTTGAAGAGGAACAGGTTGTTGGGGTTCCAGGCCTTCAGCTTGAAGCAGAAGATCCACAGAGCCACCACGTTTCCCAGCAGCCCCAGCACCACGTCCACGGTGAGCACCGGGGGCAGAATCAGGCCCTCCAGCTGGATGCCGACGGGGGGGCAGCCGGGCGGGGGGGTGGTGAGGTTCAACATGGAGGAGGTGGTGTTGAACATCTTCTCCTGTGGATCTATTCTAACGGATGAATCAGGACAAATGAAAACGATGTTCAGCTCAAAACACAAGTTCATGAAGTCAAAGAGGAACGTGTTCAACGCCTCCACTTCCTGTTTGCAACTTCTTCTTCTGTCGAAAGAAATCTGTTCAAAGAGAACAGAAGACACGCACACACACACGCACGCACGCACGCGCGCACGCACGCACACACACACACGCACAGTTCGACATCATAATGCATTTTGTTCGTAACATGTGGAGCGACATGACTTTAATATATCTTAAAACTTCCACAAAATAAAAGAGATACATCTTAATAAAACGGTTTATCATAATGAAATATCATATATGCAGTTTTAAAAATACTTAATGAAAGTAATTTACGAAATAAAAATACTGACAACTCTAAACATCGTAAAATAAACTTGAAAGTATATTACAGCAAATAAACTTACTAATGAAATATATTTGGAATTTGGATTTTTTGGAAAACATGAAATAAAATACAATTTAACTACATCCACCAAACTAACGCTTTAAAATAAGTAAACTGTGAAACTTTGGCATCTCGCACATGAAAGAGTTGCCTGTTGAATAAAAAAGTAACAAACACACATATATATATATATATATATATATATATATATGTATAAATACATATATATATATATATATATATATATATATATATTTATATATATATAAATATATATTTATATATATATATATTTATATATATATATATGTATTTATACATAAAATCGACATTAATAAAAGTGACTTATTCTAATATCCAGAACTCACCAGTCAGCCTTGAAGACTTCCTTCATAAAGAGTTGATGAACTGCTGTCGGTGTATTTATGTCTCTAGAGGAGGATGTTCCTGTGTGCTCGTCTTCATCACGTCAGCATCATGTCTCAACACTAGTAGTACGAGTACACACAGTACGAGTACACACAGTACAAGTACACACAGTACATCATTAAATGTCCTCAGTTACTCTTCTGTCTAAAGACTGAGCAGAACTACATGCTGTAGACTGAGCCGCTGAGACATCAAGGACAATGATTTTAATATGTAATATGATATGACACGTCTGTGTTTCTGGGTGGGTGGCGGGTCACTTCCTGTCTCTCTGTGTTTCTGGGTCGACAGCGGGTCACTTCCTGTCTCTCTTGCGTCATCGCTGAGACTCTGCAGGTCAAACGCTCATCGACATCAACGAGTTTCCTTTCTGGGTACAAATGAACAAATGATGGAAGTTTTGAAATCGCAGGATTACCGTTGTTGCGTTAATATGTGACGCATCAGCATTTTACTGAGTGTAAATCCATTAGAGGAAGTTGAGATTATTATTATATCTAAACAACTATCGTCAATGTAAAGATGAATTGTAATAAAGTCTCCATCTCCTCAGCAATAGATATGCTCTGAATTCTGTATTTCTCTTGAAATAAAAAGATGTACATTTTATACTTATTCTTAATTAAAATAATCTAGATTAAAATTTTATATATTTAATGTTTTTTTTAATTTTCAATTTCAAAAGTAGTTGATTGAAATGTGATTTATTTTGAATATATTTGATCCTTGTGTTGTTTTTATTACCTCATCCAAAGAGCTTTTGGTTCGTTGTTCAGGAAACAGATCAAACTGCTGACTGGTGTTCATGTAGCTGGTGAGCAGACGGAGCAGTCGGAGCAGACGGAGCAGACGGAGGAGACGGAGCAGACGGAGCAGACGGAGGAGACGGAGCAGACGGAGCAGTCGGAGCAGACGGAGCAGACGGAGCAGTCGGAGCAGACGGAGCAGACGGAGCAGACGGAGGAGACGGAGCAGACGGAGCAGTCGGAGCAGACGGAGCAGACGGAGCAGACGGAGGAGAC
>CM051708.1:20285970-20295970 GCA_028022725.1 Lycodopsis pacificus
ACAAATAACGAGTGAAACGTTTTAATTTGTTTTTTTATTAAATCTGCTGAATGCACAAAATTGTCCTCTGTCTAAATATAATATAATCGTGTTTTAATCATATCTCTAAACATATATGTATTTGTTTATTTATTGTTGCAGCTGAAGGTTCACACACCCTTGCTTTAGTGATTCTTCTTCTGCATTGTGAATCCAGAGACTGGCCCGGTGTCTCTGCAGCGCTGTCACTGTGTTTCTGTGTGTGACGTTAATCACTTGCGGCAGGTGATGCAGATCAGCAGGTATTAAGTGCTCCGTTTAATTGCCGCTCGTGTCCCAACAGGAAGCGGCTGCACGTTGTTGTCAGCTGTTTGTGGGGCTCAGAGAGCTGCTGCTGCTTTCAGCTTCTTCATGTTGGAAAAACAGCATTTGTTTTGATAGAACAAGAAACAGAAACACAACCATGAATCCAGACCGGTCAAGTGAAGAAGTCTCAGTTCCGAGTATCCAATCTGTGGGAGTCAGTCGGGTCTACATTAATCGGGTATAGGGTCCCTTTGTTCTTAGTCTCAGGTCTGGGGTTCTGATTATTATTAATTTGGCATTTTGCCTTTATTTGACAGAGGAGGCTTTAGAAATGGGGGAGAGAGGGGTGTGACGTACATCATAGGTCCAAAGAACCCAGAACATTGCCACCACTCGGCCACCAAAGTGTCATAAACCCGATCTCATTATCCTCTGGTCTATTTCAGACCGGGTCTTACGGGGATCAGCTCCCCTTTGGACTGGGTCTCCTTGGGTTCAGGACTCATTTCTAAAGTCTGGACCACTGAAGACCTTCAGCCATGTTGTGGCTCTCTAGATTGAACACCAAGACAGAGACCGCCATCCGGTTTATGATCCGCCCATCGGATGAGCGTGTACGTGGCGTCATGTTGAATCTCACGTGATCCACACATGAGAGACTTTTCTGACATCTCATACAAGTAGAACGGTTTTGAGGGGAAACTGTTTGATGATCTAGAGCGTTTGAGCGTAGGAAGACCTTTAATAGACGAGGTGATCAATGCAACGTAAATCAGGCATCTTATTTCAGAAGCCTCGAGACCTTGAAGGCTTATCTAGTGACATATATATTCAAATCATATATTTGTGTGCTTGGACGGATGATGTTATTATTTCACACTAAGCCCTCCACAGGGATCAGAGTGAGCTCTGCTTCCCCTGGAATCTTTATTCATCCACTTCTCCGGACATGATCCCTTACATAACGCATAGTATACGTAAGCGGGTCCTGATGGGAGCAGCACCACCTCACAAACCAAGATCACGTCAGAGCACTCAGTCATGAACGCAGCTCCATGTTTGTATCTGCTGGCTGCAAGACGCTTTGGAGATTCAGGGTCCAAGTTCAGCACATAAAGATGGGTCAGTCACAGATGCCTAGTTTAAGGAATTTATGTATTTATAGCAAACAGTTATACATTCAGCACAAAAGGATCTTTGAGAATCTGAGCAGCAACAAGGACTCTGACGCGGGAAATGAACGCATGCGCGGACATTAAATCTAAAAAGGGTCAGAATGAGGGCGGAAGGCCCGATGGTCGGGCAGGACGGACGGCTGAAACGTTACACAACAGACAATCTGGAAAACAGAGACTGAGAATGGGCCGGTAAACAGTACACCTCGGGTCTGATCTCATTGAGTATGATTTATAAGCCAACACATTCTGATGTGTCTCATGCTCTGGTTTGCCTGCCATCATCTGACCTCCCACTCCTCCATTGGTCAGTATATATATACTGGTACGTTCCCATTCATTCTCTGCCAGATCGTCTAATGCGCTTGCCCGTCTGATCCCTGCTTGCCTTTTGGACTTCTGCCTCTTAGTCTGATCTCTAATTGATTTCGGAGTTCTCTTTCTAGTATTTTACCTCTTCCTGTTTCAGACCATAAACACGACTGAGTTTTTACCTGGTCGTGCTTTTGGCTCCAAACCTGGTTATACAGAGCCGGTACCATATGGTAGTGTATTTAGTTTTCTTAAACTAAGCTCAAAGCTGCACTGGACCGGTGCAGCTTTGGAGCACATCCATTAAAACAGATGATACAAATAGCCCAGATAACTGAAACTATTTGGCAAAGACACATTTCTATTGAGCAGAAGTCTTTACGTCAATAGAGAGTCTTCTCAAAGTCCAAGTCTTCTCAAGCACTTAGCAAGTCATGATGCAAATCTTTCAGGTCCGTCACCATTAAATCGTCATTTACATGATCGGGACCAGATCCTTCCAATGCAGAGCCTTTGTTTGGTAACACGTTCAACATATCAACTTCATAAGGTGATAATGTGTCAGTAACGGCTAAACAAGTTCGTTGTACTGCTTCAAGGTGGCCTAAAGAATCATATCATCCTGCTTCCTGAACTGGGACTATTCAAGTCTCCCAGCTGTCACTTGTAATAGTTCAGTGGTTTTACAACTTTTCACAACTGTTCAAGTGTGCGATGCCGGGATTCTGCAAACCTAGTTTGTCGCCATCGCTTGCTTTTCCATTGATTGCCAATTTCTATGCCTGCTTATAAGTTGGTGGCTGCATCCTCCTGGATGCCTCCATTTAGAGGTTTCCTTGGCACGTCTAACTGGCCCCTGACATGGACCCAGAAAACACCGGAGGGGCCACATGGTGTACTGTGTTGAAGTGGAAGCCGAAGTCTCAGCAGTAAAGGTCCTAAAATGTCTACTCGTGAAACCAAACGTTGTTAAATGCTGTTACAATAGAGATAGGTGCATTCTCGCTGGAAGGGGGGTTTGTAAGTTGTTAAAACAAGTTGTAAAAGGTTTGTCAAAATTCTGCACTTTGCCTTTTGTTACTTTTACCATCTCTTCATCGTGAAACCTACAGTTTGGGGTTGTTTGTTGTTGTCAGGGTGGGGGATGGAGGGGAATCAAATTCTCCTCAGGGCCCCAAAAACCTGTGAAGTCATGTCAGTCCACGACAATAGATGCTGTCTCTACACAAACCCTGTGACACACACACACACACACACACACACACACACACATGCGTAAGCATCTGAAACAATCTCTGGTCTGGCGGAGAGCTGAGCCTTCGGGACAGAACCAGCAGACAGCAGCACCACGTTCAGCACAGCAGAGAAACCTCTTCATCTCTGACCTGAACCTTCCACAAACCTCTGAGCACACGGGGACCGCCGAGGATACAATAACCTGCTTCGTAATGTTCCTTTGATTATTTTTGATCACGCTTATGTTTTCCTGACATTCGGGTCACCGCGCTCCTTTTAACGGGAGACAGAGATTATTGGTTTGGATGTGGCTGGGTGGAGGAGGGAGGGCGGGGGTGAGAGAATGACAAAGTCCTGCGATGATTTGATTGTTTTGTGCATGAGAGGAGAGGGAGCGGCTTTGGACGAAGCCACATGTTGATGAATCCGTTGTGTTTTCGTTGTGTTTTTTTGCTTGTTGCCAGGACGATCATGGGCCCGCACGGCATCAACCGAGCCGTACAGAGGCTGGAGTTCTGCGACTGCAGGAAGGGACTCGGTGAGTTTCTTCCTTTGACATCTCCGACCGCTCAGTCATTGTCAGTTGTCTCTCGGCCGCAGTTAAAGAGTCTTTCAATGTTTTCGTGGCAAACAGTAACAGAGAATCAACAGATTATTTGTTTTAACACGAGTTTTCCTCACTAACCGGAGCTCGTCTGTAAACAGGTGTGAAGATAATCGGAGGTTACCGAGAGATGACGGGAGAAGAGTTTGGCATCTACATCAAGCGGGTGGTAGCCGGTGGGCTGGCAGCCCTGGACGGTCGGTAGTTGTTGGTATATTTGTCTTGTACTGGGGAAAGTTATTGTTATTTTTATTGTTATTATTATAACATTGTCTGTCACTCTCTGTTCCAGGTCGACTTATGTCAGGTGACCTGATTTTGGATGTTAATAACATCGGTCTGATGGGGGCGACCAATGAGAGGTGAGTTTGTGTTTGCAGGGGTACTTTAGGAGAAGTGGTGTTTTGAATTGTTAGCCATTGTGTCTCCCAGGATGAGTAAACACATTCTCACGTTCAACTCCACAAATATAAAAGCTTGGTCAGCAGCCCTTCACTTCAAACTATGAAGCTCTACGTTCCCCTCTAGTGTCGACCACAGAGACACCGTATACGTCTCTATTAGAAACCTGTCAATCAGCGTGTAGCCCCGCCCTAAAGCATCCCCTGCTTTATGGTCTATTAGAGACCTGTCAATCAGCGTGTAGCCCCGCCCTAAAGCATCCCCTGCTTTATGGTCTATTAGAGACCTGTCAATCAGCGTGTAGCCCCGCCCTAAAGCATCCCCTGCTTTATGGTCTGTGTGACTCTAAATGGACCATCATGTACTAAATGAACATCATGCTGTATTGAAGAAGACTTGAAACTAGAGATTGAGACATAAACTCATGTTTACAATGTTTACTGAGGGAATAAATCAAGAGAGAAGTAGAGTCATTTTCTATAGACTTCTATACAACCAGAGGAGTCGCCCCCTGGTGGCCACTAGAGCGAATGCAGCTTTAACTCATGAAGCTTTGACTTCACTTTAAAGAACCGGAAGTTGTCTCCTGGTTTCAATTGACCCGTTGCTAAGTCTCGCCCCTCAAACACAGATTGACCAATCACAGCATAGCATAGTTCTACTCCAAAGACTCATCTCTGGTTTCTGGTTTCTAGTTCAGTGGATCTGGATCTCGTCATGTTAAACGTTGTGTAACAGTGAGATTCGTTACTCAGAGAGGTTGAAGGAGATAAACGTTAGCAGAGTATGTTAGCACAGCATTAACTAGCGTTAGCACTGCTATGCTATGCTAGCTACTGAAATACTGAATACACGTTAATGATTGTCATAGTTTAACACGTCGGACCACCACCGGTATTTGTTGAGTTGAGTTTGTGTGGACAGGTTGATTTGGTTCAGATATTCATGGTTCCTGGAGGATGTATTTGACTTTGGTGACTCTGATTTATTGCTTTTCATTTTTCGGTACTTTGCCTTATGACCAACTACCTGCTTAGTGTTAATTAGAAAATGTTATTCTCTTAATTAAGATAGTAAACATGGTCAACATTACGTTAGCATCGTTCATTGACCTTGTTCATCAAATCTGCATTCGTTATGTGTCGACCATTTGTGTTGTTCAGTTTGTATGAACTATTATATTCAACTGCAGACCAGCTGCTGACCTCAGCTCTGTCTCCTGATAGGGCGGTGGAGATCCTGAGGACCGCCTCGCTCTCTAATCACATGTCCCTGTTGATTGCCAGAGACGATGAATCCAGGTGAGACACAAACACAGACCCGCTGGGATGTTTTCCTCTCCGCAGGTTCTTCTGACCTGAGTCCACATGTGAAACACAAACAGCTTCGGGTGTAAAACTGTATCTGTTCACTGAAGGTGAACTGAAGACTCGTTGTTCTGGTGTGATTTTGATTCATCTGAAATCAGTCCTGTTTGAATTAAAACATTAAATCGTTCACCTACAGGAAAACTCGTCGAATGGGTTCGTAGAAGTCTTGAGAAAAAGGAAGTTGGTTTTAGGTGTACGTGGACTTCATTCTATTTTCATCTTTTTTAGTTTACTTTAGTGCAGAAGCAACCTCATTATTTAGTATTATTTATGTATTATTTATCTATTTCCTTCAAAATGTCGAAATGATAAAACTTAAAATATATTCCAGCACATTGTCTCACTACCTGTCGGTCCATTTATTTTAGTGCACCTTTAAAATGAGCCTGAAAGCTTCTTCTAACACAGAAGTCTTTCTAGAAGAATCCTAAAGTGTGCTGGAAAGAAAAGTCTGCCTTTGTGAATCCTTTAAATAACGGTTTCGTCTTTTATTCCCTCGACGCCTGCAGATGTTTCAGAGTCATGAAGAGAAAGTCTTCTCTATCCACCGACTTTAAACCGTGTCGGTAGTTTAAATCCGTCCTCGTGTAAACTCTTGAGGTGCGTGTTTAGCGGCTGACAGCATTAAAGGTGAACGGACCTGGCACTCTGCTGTCTGCGCTGCTTTTCCACGTCAGCCTGAGACGAACTCACAGTGACACAATCGGGACGCTTTGCCGTCCGTCCGACGAGGGTTTCTGCTCTGGCTGATCAGCGGAAACAACAGCGAGCAGAGCCGCTTTCTGTTATTTGAGGTCATCGCTTCAAACATTAACAGGTCTGATTTAATATTAAACATTAACAGGTCTGATTTAACATTAAACATTAACAGGTCTGATTTAACATTAAACATGAACAGGTCTGATTTAACATTAAACATTAACAGGTCTGATTTAACATTAAACATTAACAGGTATGATTTAACATTAAACATGAACAGGTCTGATTCAACATTAGACATTAACAGGTCTGATTTAACATTAAACATTAACAGGTCTGTTTCAACATTAAACATTAACAGGTATGATTCAACATTAAACATTAACGGGTCTGATTTAACATTAAACATTAACGGGTCTGATTTAACATTAAACATTAACAGGTTTGATTCAACATTAAACAACATTAACAGGTCTGTTTCAACATTAAACATTAACAGGTCTGATTTAACATTAAAAATGAACAGGTCTGTTTCAACATTAAACATTAACAGGTATGATTTAACATTAAACATGAACAGGTCTGATTCGACATTAAACATTAACAGGTCTGATTTAACATTAAACATTAACAGGTCTGTTTCAACATTAAACATAAACAGGTCTGATTCAACATTAAACATTAACAGGTATGATTTAACAATAAACATTAACAGGTCTGATTCAACATTAAACATTAACAGGTCTGATTCAACATTAAACAACATTAACAGGTCTGATTCAACATTAAACATTAACGGGTCTGATTCAACATTAAACATTAACGGGTCTGATTTAACATTAAACAACATTAACAGGTTTGATTCAACATTAAACATTAACAGGTCTGATTCAACATGAAACAACATTAACAGGTTTGATTCAACATTAAACATTAACAGGTCTGATTCAACTTTAAACATTAACAGGTCTGATTTAACATTAACAGGTCTGTTTCAACATTAAACATTAACGGGTCTGATTTAACATTAAACATTAACAGGTCTGTTTCAACATTAAACATTAACGGGTCTGATTTAACATTCAACATTAACAGGTCTGATTTAACATTAAACAATAACAGGTCTGATTTAACATTAAACAACATTAACAGGTCTGATTCAACATTAAACATTAACAGGTCTGATTTAATATTAAACATTAACAGGTCTGATTTAATATTAAATAACATTAACAGGTCTGATTCAACATTAAATATTAACAGGTCTGATTTAATATTTAACATTAACGGGTATGAGTTAACATTAAGCATTAACGGGTATGAGTTAACATTAAACATTAACAGGTCTGATTTAACATTAATCATTAACGGGTATGAGTTAACATTAAACATTAACAGGTCTGTTTCAACATTAAACAACATTAACAGGTTTGATTCAACATTAAACATTAACAGGTCTGATTCAACATTAAACATTAACGGGTCTGATTTAACATTAAACATTAACAGGTTTGATTCAACATTAAACAACATTAACAGGTCTGATTCAACTTTAAACATTAACAGGTCTGATTAAACATTAACAGGTCTGTTTCAACATTAAACATTAACGGGTCTGATTTAACATTAAACATTAACAGGTCTGATTTAACATTCAACATTAACAGGTCTGATTTAACATTCAACATTCACAGGTCTGTTTCAACATTAAACATTCACGGGTCTGATTTAACATTCAACATTAACAGGTTTGATTCAACATTAAACAACATTAACAGGTCTGATTGAACTTTAAACATTAACAGGTCTGATTTAACATTAACAGGTCTGTTTCAACATTAAACATTAACGGGTCTGATTTAACATTAAACATTAACAGGTCTGATTTAACATTAAACATTAACAGGTCTGTTTCAACATTGAACATTAACGGGTCTGATTTAACATTCAACATTAACAGGTCTGATTTAACATTAAACATTAACAGGTCTGATTTAACATTAAACAACATTAACAGGTCTGATTTAATATTAAACATTAACAGGTCTGATTCAACATTAAACATTAACAGGTCTGATTCAACATTAAACATTAACAGGTCTGATTTAATATTTAACATTAACGGGTATGAGTTAACATTAAGCATTAACGGGTATGAGTTAACATTAAACATTAACAGGTCTGATTTAACATTAATCATTAACGGGTATGAGTTAACATTAAACATTAACAGGTCTGTTTCAACATTAAACATGAACAGGTATGATTTAACAATAAACATTAACAGGTCTGATTCAACATTAAACAACATTAACAGGTCTGATTCAACATTAAACAACATTAATAGGTCTGATTCAACATTAAACATTAACAGGTCTGATTCAACATTAAACATTAACAGGTATGATTCAACATTAAACAGTAACGGGTCTGATTCAACATTAAACATTAACGGGTCTGATTTAACATTCAACATTAACAGGTCTGATTTAACATTAAACATTAACGGGTCTGATTTAACATTAAACAACATTAACAGGTCTGATTTAACATTAAACATTAACAGGTCTGATTCAACATTAAACATTAACAGGTCTGATTTAACATTAATCATTAACGGGTATGAGTTAACATTAAACATTAACAGGTCTGTTTCAACATTAAACATTAACAGGTATGATTTAACAATAAACATTAACAGGTCTGATTCAACATTAAACAACATTAACAGGTCTGATTCAACATTAAACAACATTAACAGGTCTGATTCAACATTAAACATTGACAGGTATGATTCAACATTAAACAGTAACGGGTCTGATTCAACATTAAACATTAACGGGTCTGATTTAACATTAAACAACATTAACAGGTTTGATTCAACATTAAACATTAACAGGTCTGATTCAACATTAAACATTAACAGGTATGATTTAACAATAAACATTAACAGGTCTGATTCAATATTAAACATTAACAGGTCTCATTCAACATTAAACAACATTAACAGGTCTGATTCAACATTAAACATTAACAGGTATGATTCAACATTAAACATTAACGGGTCTGATTCAACATTAAACATTAACGGGTCTGATTTAACATGAAACAACATTAACAGGTTTGATTCAACATTAAACATTAACAGGTCTGATTCAACATTAAACAACATTAACAGGTTTGATTCAACATTAAACATTAACAGGTCTGATTCAACATTAAACATTAACGGGTCTGATTTAACATTAAACATTAACAGGTTTGATTCAACATTAAACAACATTAACAGGTCTGATTCAACTTTAAACATTAACAGGTCTGATTTAACATTAACAGGTCTGTTTCAACATTAAACATTAACGGGTCTGATTTAACATTCAACATTAACAGGTCTGATTTAACATTAAACAACATTAACAGGTCTGATTTAACATTCAACATTAACAGGTCTGATTCAACATTAGACATTAACAGGTCTGATTTAATATTAAACATTAACAGGTCTGATTTAACATTAAACATTAACAGGTCTGATTCAACATTAAACATTAACAGGTCTGATTTAATATTTAACATTAACGGGTATGAGTTAACATTAAGCATTAACGGGTATGAGTTAACATTAAACATTAACAGGTCTGATTTAACATTAATCATTAACGGGTATGAGTTAACATTAAACATTAACAGGTCTGATTCAACATTAACAGGTCTGATTCAACATTAAACATTAACAGGTCTGATTCAACATTAAACATTAACAGGTCTGATGGGTGATGACAGGTTTCCTCTGCATCCATGTGAGGGAGACAAACACTCACAGATCTGCTCTCCTCAGACCTGTAAAAAGTAAACATGCTCTGCTTCCAAATTAAAGTTCGGTCAAAGAAAAGGTTTTCAAAATAAAAGCTCTGATA
>CM051708.1:20300970-20323470 GCA_028022725.1 Lycodopsis pacificus
GTTGGAGTCGCCCACCGAACCGCGGGTAGGAGGTCTCTGCACCACAGACCAGCACCACAGAGACCAGCTGGTCCCTGAACCACAGACCAGCACCACAGAGACCAGCTGGTCCCTGAACCACAGACCAGCACCACAGAGACCAGCTGGTCCCTGCACCACAGACCAGCACCACAGAGACCAGCTGGTCCCTGAACCACAGACCAGCACCACAGAGACCAGCACCACAGAGACCAGCTGGTCCCTGCACCACAGAGACCAGCTGGTCCCTGAACCACAGACCAGCACCACAGAGACCAGCACCACAGAGACCAGCTGGTCCCTGCACCACAGAGACCAGCTGGTCCCTGAACCACAGACCAGCACCACAGAGACCAGCACCACAGAGACCAGCTGGTCCCTGCACCACAGAGACCAGCTGGTCCCTGAACCACAGACCAGCACCACAGAGACCAGCTGGTCCGACAAACAGAACAGAGTTTAGGGAGCGTGTCTTCATACATATTCATGCATCGTTGTATGAAGAACATCAAAGCAGAAGATGACATTTCTGAAATATCATTTACTATAAAGTGTCAACAGTGAACGGCAGCTTCTTCTTCTTCTTGTTATGAACGTTCCCAACGTTGTCACATGGTCAGTAATAATTAAAGATAAACTTTATATGTAGATCCTCTTTGCCTACATTCATCTTTACACATCAGCATTTTACAAAGTCAGTCAAATATGATACGGTTGAAGTCATTTTTCCTGTAAAAACATTTAATAATGTTAATAATGTTGATTTGTCAGTAATAATTATAAGTTCAATGTATTAGAATAAGAAACATTGTGAAGCCATTCTTCTCTATTTTCACTGTTTCTACAAACATTCATCATGTCAGGGTACAGATACCATGTTAATGAGTAAATACGTATTATCATTGTTATTACACTTAAACCACCAATAATACACATGAGGTCACTCTTGAAAACATGAATGGCTCGGTGATCAACAATGCGGTTGTGGATTCAGTAAGAAGCAGATGAAATAGATGAGAGTGTATCAACATGCAGCACGCGGCAGGAAGTGACATCACGGGTCTCCTGTTGTGGTGATCAGCTGATCGACGCGGACGCTCTGACATCGAACCCGCTGTCGCCCAAAGCTCCCAATCAGCCGGCAGTAAAGATCTGGTCCTCTGCCGCACAGCAATAATCAATAACGATCAATCACAGCTGTACAGGCTCTTATTCTGAAAAACAAAACCATTCAGTCATTGACATGTGAAAACACGAGGTCATCGGTCTGTTCTCTGTGTGCAGCCGTCTGCGTCAGACTCGGAGGACCTGGAGGACATGGAGAGGCTGAGGAAGGAGCACATCGAGGCTCTGAGGGAGATCAACAGGCTGCAGGTAAACAACAACAACACACCTGAGCGATCTCACACGCATCCTTCCTCAATGTTGTGGACATTTATCATGTGGTTCTTTGGTTCATATGGTTCACACTGAACAGTCTTGCTTTTAAAAAGTGCATCACTCCGCTGTGACTCGCCCACAGGGACCACATGCTTCCTGTTGACTTGTTTGTTGACTTTCTGTTGACTTGTTTGTTTACGTTCTGTTGACTTATTTGTTTACGTCCTGTTGACTTGTTTGTTTACTTCCTGTTGACTTGTTTGTTGACTTCCTGTTGACTTGTTTGTTTACGTCCTGTTGACTTATTTGTTTACTTCCTGTTGACTTGTTTGTTTACTTCCTGTTGACTTGTTTGTTGACTTGTTTGTTGACTTGTTTGTTGACTTCCTGTTGACTTGTTTGTTTACGTCCTGTTGACTTGTTTGTTTACTTCCTGTTGACTTGTTTGTTTACTTCCTGCTGACTTCCTGTCCGGCCCCCGACCCTCCTCCTCTTCTTCAGGAGCAGCTGGTGGAGTCTCAGAGAGTTCACCATCAGGTGGAGGAGGAGCTCAGCCAGGTCAGACAGGTGAGTCTCACCTCTGAAGACATAACTTCAAGGTACTTTATCCAAGTATTTACATTTCATGCCGCTTTATTTTTAAGATCCACTTATTACAACATTAAAATACATCACCAATAATAATACAGCCATAATATGTATTATCGCGTTAACGCAGTTTTTTTTATTATTATTCAGCGGATATTTTTAACACAACTGATATATATTAATGTAATATATATATATATATATTAATGTAATATATATATATATTAATGTAATATATATATATTACATTAATATATATATATATATTACATTAATATATATATATATTAATGTAATATATATATATATTACATTAATATATTACATTAATATATATATATATATTACATTAATATATATTAATGTAATATATATTAATGTAATATATATATATTAATGTAATATATATATATATTACATTAATATATTACATTAATATATATATATATATATTACATTAATATATATATAAATGTAATATATATATATATATATTACATTAATATATATAAATGTAATATATATATATTGATGTAATATATATATATATATATTCCATTAATATATTACATTAATATATATATATATATATTACATTAATATATATATTACATTAATATATATTAATGTAATATATATATATTGATGTAATATATATATATATATTACATTAATATATTACATTAATATATATATATATATATATTACATTTATATATATTACATTAATATATATAAATGTAATATATATATATTAATGTAATATATATATATATATTACATTAATATATTACATTAATATATATATATATATTACATTAATATATATAAATGTAATATATATGTATTGATGTAATATATATATACAATGTGTGTGTGTGTGTGTATTTGAGAGTGTGTGTGTATGTGTGTGTGTGTGTTTGTGTGTGAGTGTGTGTGTGTGTGTGTGTGTGTGTGAGAGTGTGTGTGTTTGTGTGTGTGTGTGAGAGTGTGTGTGTGTGTAAAGACCAAGTAAACAATGATTTTTTGTCCAACGATATTTGTTATTTTTAATATAGAGCAGATTTTAAGAAGCAGGAAATGTACATATTTGATTTAATATTACAGAATTGATTATTGATGTCGTTGCCGTTCTAATATGATATTCGATGGTCACATACCTTAAACATCACAATCTGGTTCTCAGTCAGCTTCCAGGTCCTCCTGAAGGGTCAGAGGTTGAGGTGGGGACCCTGTAGACCAGTGAAGCCTGAATAGTGCTGAATCATTGTCCTGTAGACCAGTGAAGCCTGAATAGTGCTGAATCATTGTCCTGTAGACCAGTGAAGCCTGAATAGTGCTGAGTCATTGTCCTGTAGACCAGTGAAGCCTGAATAGTGCTGAGTCATTGTCCTGTAGACCAGTGAAGCCTGAATAGTGCTGAGTCATTGTCCTGTAGACCAGTGAAGCCTGAATAGTGCTGAGTCATTGTCCTGTAGACCAGTGAAGCCTGAATAGTGCTGAGTCATTGTCCTGTGTGAGGACCTCTGTTTGATAAGATAAGATAAGATAAGATAATCCTTTATTAGTCCCTCAGTGGGGAAATTACAGGATTACAGCAGCATCGCTCACAAGTAATAAATGAAGATAAAAAAATCAAGTAGTATAAATAGACTAAACAGTAAACAGTAGTAAAAAATATGACAGTAAAGAAGAATACAAATATACCAGTATGTACAGACGGAGTAAAAATGTGAAATGTAAGATAATACTTACACGTATTTGATATTGCACGGGATTGACAGTAAAGAAGACTATTAAATATACCAGTATATACAGGCGGAGGCAGAGTAAGATGTAAAATGTAGATAATACTTAAACGTATTTGATATTGCACAGGATTGACAGTAAAGAAGGCTATTAAATATACCAGTATATACAGGCGGAGGCAGAGTAAAATGTAAGATAATACTTAAACGTATTGGATATTGCACAGGATTGACAGTAAAGAAGACTATTAAGTATACCAGTAAATACAGACGGAGTAAAATGTAAGGTAAATACTTAAACGTATTTGATATTGCACAGGATTGCACGGATTAGGTATTGCACCAGGTGAATGAATTAAAGTGTTCAAGTGTTCATGTTCAGTCCAAATGTTCAAAGTGTTCAAAGTGTTCAAAGTGTTAGTGGTCTCCCGAGAGCAGCTTGTTGTGCAGCCTGACAGCAGCGGGGAGGAAGGACTTGCGGTACCTCTCCCTCAGACACTGGGGATGGATCAGCCGGTGACTGAAGGAGCTGTGCAGAGCTGCCAGAGTGTCCTGCATGGGGTGGGAGGCGTGGCTCATCAGGGATGAGAGCTTCGCCATCATCCTCCTGTCTCCCACCACCTCCACAGTATCCAGTGGACACCCCAGCACGCTGCTGGCCTTCCTCACCAGTTTGTCCAGTCTCCTCCTGTCAGCTGCCGCGATGCTGCTGCTCCAGAAGACCACTCCATAGAAGATGGCTGATGCCACCACGGAGTCGAAGAAGGTCTTCAGGAGTGCTCCCTGCACCCCAAAAGACCTCAGTCTCCTCAGCAGAAAGAGTCTGCTCTGTCCTTTTTTATAAAGAGCGTGAGCGTGGTCAGTCCAGTCCAGTTTATTGTTCAAGTGAACACCCAGGTACTTATATGAGTTCACGACCTCAATGTCCAGTCCCTGGATGCTCACCGGTGTCGGAGGAGGGCGTTTACCCCGGCGGAAGTCCACCACCAGCTCCTTGGTCTTGCTGGTGTTGATATGGAGGCGGTTCCGCTGGCACCATCCTAAAAAGTCCTGGTTTAGTTCCCTGTACTCTGTGTCATCATCTGCGGAGATGAGGCCGACGATTGCAGAGTCGTCAGAGAACTTTTGCAGGTGGCAGTTGGCAGAGTTGTGTTTGAAGTCCGAGGTGTAAATGGAGAAGAGGAATGGAGCCAGAACGGTTCCCTGTGGGGCCCCTGTGCTGCAGGACACCCGATCTGACTCACACCCCCGTATCCTCACATACTGTGGACGGTTGGTGAGGTAGTCCAGGATCCATGTAGTGAGGTGGTGGTCCACCCCGGTCTGCTCCAGCTTGTCCCTCAGAAGCAAAGGCTGGATGGTGTTGAAGGCACTGGAGAAGTCGTAGAACATGACTCTCACAGTGCTACCAGTCTTTTCCAGGTGAGAGAGGCATCTCTGCAGCAGGAAGATGACGGCGTCATCCACCCCGATGCCGGACTGGTAGGCGAACTGAAGAGGGTCCAGGGATGAACTCACCAGAGGGCGGAGATGGGCAAGTACCAGCCTCTCCAGGGTCTTCATCAGGTGGGATGTCAACGCCACCGGCCTGTAGCTGTTGAGGTCCTTGGGCCGCGGGTTCTTTGGTACCGGTACCACGCAGGACGTCTTCCATAGCTGTGGTACTTTCCCCAGCCTCAAGCTCAAGTTGAATATGTGCTCCGCTATCCCACACAGCTGGTCTGCGCAGGATTTGAGGAGCCTTGAGCTGATGCCGTCCGGACCCGTGGCCTTCCTCGCCTTGATCCTCCTCAGTTCCTTCCTCACCTGGTTGAGGGACACTCGGGGGGGTGGGGTGCTGTGTGTTGGAGTGGGGAGGTGTGGAGGGGAGCCGAGTGCTGTGGGAAGGGGGGAGGTGGAGGGGGAGGGGGGGTAATAATCCACAGGGGATGCAGATGATGGGGGTTGCAGCAGCAGGGAGGTCTGGGTGGGGGGAGGGGTGGATGGCTGGTCAAACCTGTTAAAAAATAAGTTCAGCTCATTCACCCACTTTTGGTCCCCCTCAGGCTGTTGGTTGGGCCCCTTGAGCCCAGAAATCGCCTTGAGGCCCTTCCAGACCCCGACGGTGTTATTCTGCTGCAGCTGGTCCTCCATCTTCATCCTGTAGACATCTTTCCCCTCTCTGATCTTCATCCTCAGCTCCCTCTGCACAGTCCTCAGCTCCTCCTTGTTGCCAGATCTAAAAACCCGCTTCTTCTCCTTGAGGAGGGCCTTTATCTCCGGAGAGATCCAGGGTTTGCCATTTGAGAAACACCGTACAGTCCTGGTGGGTACGGTGTTCTCAACACAGAAGTTAATATAGTCCGTGATGCAGTCGGTGAGACCATCAATGTCTTCCCCATGGGCATCACTGAATACCTCCCATGCAGTTGTCTCAAAACAGTCCTGCAGAGCCTCCTCGGCTCCATCGGTCCATCGTCTAACTGTGCGGGTCACAGCTGGCTGCTTCTGTGCAAGAGTTGTGTACACAGGCAGGAGGTGCACCAGGTTGTGGTCAGATCTGCCCAGGGGAGGGAGAGGTGATGATATGTAAGCCACCACGATAACGTGCGAAAATTCCCTAGGCAGATATTGTGGCCTCATGCTAACCGCTAACAGTTCAATGTCCGCTGTACAGATCTGCTCCTTAACAGTGATGTGCCCAGAGTTACACCATCTATCATTAACAAACACTGCCAGGCCTCCTCCCTTCCTCTTACCGCTCTCCGTTGTCCTGTCCGCCCGTATGATGCGGAACCCGTGTGTGTCCGGTGTTAGCTCGGTTAGCCACGTCTCCGTGAACACCATGAGGCTAGACTCCCGGTATTCCCTCTGATGGCGAGTTAGCGCCGCTAGCTCGTCCATCTTGTTGGGCAGAGACCTCACGTTTCCCATGATGATGGAAGGGAGAACGGGTGTGTAGCGTCTTCTCCTGGCGCGACATTCTGCCCCCGCTCGGCATCCCCGTTTCTTCCTCCTCAGCTCGCGGGGAACAGTGGGTCTCTCGGCGGTTAGCACCGCCGCGTCCCAGAATGCTAACAGCTGGTCCCTAGCGTAAACAACAGGACCATGGCTGCACGCTGGGTCCCTAGACACGGAGGTGAAAATAGCAATAAACAGCAGGTAGACCACGACAAGCTCGACATGTCTAGCTGCCATAATGCACCGATTTAGAACGGTAGCTAGTGTAAGAAAAAAGAAGCGAAAGAAGTACAAAAAAACAACATAATATAAGAAAACGCTAAGTAGTGAACCGGAGCTGCTGTAAAGGGCAGCCACTCGCGCGGCGCCGGAACCAGAACCCTGATGCTCGGACTGCTTTCCAGCGGTCTTCATGGTTTCTCTGCTTCAGTCACGTCTGTTTCTCTGACTGATGAGCTGAAGCCAGAGGAGCATCAGGAACACAGCAACCAGTGCACAGACGTTTTTAATAGGTCAAATATAAAAGGATGTGAAAAAACCCTGGATATTGTCATTTCATTCCTCCTCCTCCTCCTCCTCCTCCTCCTCCTCCTCATCCTCTGTGCAGGAGGTGAAGCTTGGATCAGAGGACAGTCGTGCTCTGAGGACTCGTATCCAGCTGGCTGAGGCGGCACAGAAGCAGGCGAGAGGGATGGAGATGGACTACGAGGAGGTGATCCACCTGCTGGAGGCCGAGATCGCCGAGCTGAAGACGCAGAGGGCGGAGCTAAAGAGGGCGGAGCCGCAGAGGGCGGAGCCACAGAGGGCGGAGCTACAGAGGGCGGAGCCTCCGGCGTCGACCGACAAGGTGACCAGAGCTTACGCTTAAATGTTCCCAGATCTAGAACCAAACGTGGCTGCAGGAGAAGCTCACTGTGGACAAACGTCCCGGTTATAGTCACCAGAAACACGTTTCCGTTTCCATAACAGACTCCCTCTAGTGGTCACATGAAGAGTTCATGTGATGACATCTGATCCGTTTCATCGATGTTTGCTGTTAAAGCATGAATGTTCTCAGAGACGAGGCCAACGTGTCTCTGGATGTTCTGCAGAATAAGAAGCGTCGCCTCAGAGCCCCGAGGACCCGATCACGAGTCTCTGAGGGTCACTGAGACCAGCTCATCCTCCAGAGCTTGACCTGAACGATGGACTCCAGACCTGCAGGTCGAGCATGAAGCGGTCGCGATGCTCGTTTAAATAGTCACAAATAGTTCAAAAGATAGGGTTACATTTGAGTAAATATTCATGAGCCAAATGAAACAGTTTAATAGAAGATATTCAACCTCTGTTTCTTTATGAAACATTTCACACTTGACTTGTTTGTTTACAGGGTTTGTATGAAGGTAATGAAGTAGTTTATGAATATGAGATATGAGTTCCAGGTGATTATAATCCCTCCTCTTCACGGTGGAGCTGAGTTTCTGCAGGTGGTTGTTTGTTCAGTGAAGATCTCAACGTCTCCGTTGTCTTCGTCTCAGGACGAGACGGACGAGCTGAAGAAGAGAGTCGCCGTCCTGGAGAGTCAACTACGGAAGACTGAAGCGACCAAAAAGGGTTTCGAGATGTCGACGGGAAAGCTGCTGAGCTTTGTGGAGGTAAAGAGTCTCATAGACATCCATTACAACCTTCATCACATCATCATCATCACGCTGTAGCTTCTTCTGAATCAATCACATGTACAAATACTCACTAGAGCACCAAATGTGGATCAATCCGCCGTTGAAAATAGTCCCCAACAAATCACTCTTTCCTCCAGTCAGGCAGAAACCCAGCTGTCACTCAAACTGGCCATGCTCTTCATTATGCCTAACTTTAAATATATTATATATATAAATATATACAATTCAGGGATATTAGCTATAGAGACCTAAATGTTTTTGTACATTTCAACATAGCGGTCTATGGAGGACCAGACGTCAGCCTCCGGTTCAGTAAAGTTCCTCAAAACTTCATGTGTTAAAGCTGCATTCTCTCTAGTGGCCACCAGGGGGCGACTCCTCTGGTTGTATAGAAGTCTATAGAAAATGACTCTACTTCTCTCTTGATTTATTCCCTCAGTAAACATTGTAAACATGAGTTTATGTCTCAATCTCTAGTTTCAAGTCTTCTTCAATACAGCATGATGTTCATTTAGTACATGATGGTCCATTTAGAGTCACACAGACCATGAAGCAGGGGATGCTTTAGGGCGGGGCTACTGTGATTGACAGGTCTCTAACAGACCATGAAGCAGGGGATGCTTTAGGGCGGGGCTACACGCTGATTGACAGGTCTCTACCAGACCATAAAGCAGGGGATGCTTTAGGGCGGGGCTACGCGGTGATTGACAGGTCTCTACCAGAGACGTGTACGGCGTCTCTACGTCTCCTCCTCAGTCCAGATATGGTCACTTCCTGTTCAAAAAACAAGATGGTGGCGGCAAAATTGCTGAACTGGAGGCTTCAAAACATCCACAAACCAACGAGGTCACGATGACTACGTCCACTTCTTATTCACCGTCTGTGGTAGCGACTCACTTTAGGAGCCTCAAGTGGCCGTTTGAGGAACTGCAGGCTTCAGTCATGTTTCATTTTTCTGTTTGTCTGCAGAACGTTCAAGAGTTTCTACTTGAGAGTCACGGACCCACAAAGAGCTGCAGGTAGTGTGTGCGCGTGCGTGCGTGCGTGCTTGCGTGTGTGTGTGTGTGCGCGTCTTTACCTGACCTTATGAGACAGTGTGTCCATGTGTGTGTGTTTGATTGTCTGACCACAACACCACCGCTTAGGTCACATAATGAGGTAACACACACACACACACACACACACACACACACACACACACACACACACACACACACACACACTCCGTGGTCCAGCTTGGCCCACTCCAGGTGGGACAGCAGTTAGCTGCTGTTGATGCCCCCCCCCCCCCCCCCCGTTATGAAACGTCTCAACCTGAGGCGTCTGTGTGAGGTCACTGCAGACACCACAGAAGAAGAAGAAGAAGAAGAAGAAGAAGAAGAAGAAGAAGAAGAAGAAGAAGAAGAAGAAGAAGAAGAAGAAGAAGTTCTTCTTCCTGGATTCGATGTCTTTTCTTCATTCCAACGCTTCCTTCCTCATTCTCTCATATTTCCTTTTATTCCCGTTTTCTTAATTTCTTCTTTCTTTCCATCTTTTCCTGCATCCTTCTTGACTTTATTGCTTATTTTCTGTCCTTGCTACCTTCCTTCCTTCCTTCCTTATTCTGTTCCTTTTGTCCTTTTAGTCTTTGTTTCCTTCCTCCCACATTTATTTCCTTCTTTCCTTTGTTGCTCCCTTCTTTAACTCTCTTCCTTTCCTCCCTCCTCTTCCCCTTTTCATTCCTCACACCTTTCCTTTCTCTCTCATTTTGCTTCCTTCCTTAATCTTTTCTTCTTTCCTTCTGTCCTTCCTCCATTCCTGAAACCTTTCATTTGTTTCCTCCTTCCTTCCTTCCATCCTCCCTTTCTTTTCTTCTCCAGCAGCCTCTCCTCTCATCCCTCCTTCCTTCCGTGTTGTTCCTTTCGTTAATCCCGCCTCCATGATATTCTGCTGCTGTATCGAGTTCTGTCAGTGAACCATCACATGGATTGATCAGCGCCTGCTGCTCGCTTGTGCAAGTCTCTCCAGTGACTCGGTCCGTTGGTCAGTGGGGCACCTCCTCTCACAACACAGGACCCTCAGTCGGCTTCTCCTTCGTGCTCTCTTCTACTCTATTCTGTTTCTAGGCCACTCGTCACAGTGAATGTAGGTTCTCCGCTGGGTCAGTTCGAGGAGTCTTATCACAGTCACGAGTCACTCAACATGCAGATCAAGAGCTTCATGGAAGAACACATTCAGCTTCATACTGATAACACGAGAGGAGGAGCAGCGGGTTGAACTGGAGGTAATTAGTTCAGCAGCTGTGAGAAGACGTTTGCAGACACAAATAATAAAATATGAAATCTTTGGAAGGACCCGAGTGTTGACTGAAGAGCGTGATCCATGGCCATGTGGTTGAGCTCCGTCAGGGAGCAGCTGGAGGTGTGAGTTCAATCATCAGGAGCAGCTTCTGGGTCTCATCTGAAGCTCCACACCTGTAAACCTGCCGGCTGCTCAAAGCCCTCAGCGTCTGTGTTCCTACAGCGAAACTAGTTTGAACGTGAAGACATCAATCAGCCAATCACAAGGTTAATGAAGGCGCTGGAAGGCCTTCACTCTGAAACTATATTCTGCAATGCTAGTGAGGAGAGCTCATGAACGCTTTATAGATTCATACATCCTCCAGCAGAGGAGACAGTTTGGTACCCGTTGAATACTGTGAAGGCCTCGAGGCCACGTCCCTGAACATGGTCCTCATGGAGGTCCATGAACTCTCCCTTGGACCTCCATGACGACTCGTTCTGTATCTGTTTGCGGTCACGGTGGTCCGTCACTGTTGACTCATCCTTCCCTTTGTTTTGCAGCTCCGGAGACGTTAAAGTCGGATCGTCGTCACAAGGCCTCCCTCCCCGCTACAGGAAGAGTCCCTGGACGGCGTCCACGCTCGCCCAGGAGGCCAAGGAACTCACGGGGACTGTCAGAGCCATCCTGGAGGTGGACTGTAAGTGATCTCTGCTGGCCTCCACGCATGCAGGTCTGCACCTCCTCCTCCTCCTCCTCCTCCTCCGTCTTTCTGCGCTGCCCTGCATGCGACTCCCCGCCGGACTGAGCTCAAACCACAGCGATCCTGCCGAGCTGCTGCCGTGCGTTAATTCTCCTCCCCGTTGCAGTTCTGACCTTCTAGAGGATCCGATCCTGAGACGTCTGCAGGACCTCAGCAGCCAACGGTCAACCCAAAGCCTCTCCTCCCTGACAGCTCCTCGTCTCCTCACTACCTGCTAGCGATGGACTCCTGTCTTAATGAAGCACAGTTACCACAGTCACAACCCACTGAGCACAGGTTCTATTCCGCTGTTCTACCCTGAATGATGTGCAAAATAAATATGTGGTTCAATCATTGTTCAAATTCAAAGTCATACTTAGCTTGTTAGCGTTAAGATGTTTTAATAGACGCTGGTTTTCCCTGGAAACGATGCTTGAAGCGATCGGTTCATCTCTGGACGTCGACAGGTGACCACACTGGAAGGAGACCGTTGTTAAGTTGACGGACGACATGAACGTTTTGAACGTTGGTCGCTTTATTTATTATGTGAGAGAATCAGCATCAAACTCCAGAGAGTCCTCAACAGAGGACGCTATCGAGGACAGTCTTGAGACCGAAGTCGATGTTCTGAATCCATCTTTTGAATAAACTGTATGAACTTATTGGCCTGCATGCAACAGAGCTAACGAGCTAACGAGCTAACCGATAGAACCAGACGTGTAGATTGAATCTTTTGTCCGGCAGCATTAAATGTCACGTCTGACCTGTCGGGTAAGACGATCATCAGAGATGCACCGGTTGCAATTATTCTTGTCCGTTTTCAGATTTTCTTAAAAGTCTGATTTGCCGATTCGAATTTTCTCTCCAAGAACTAAAATTGACAGCGAGGCTCCAGATGAACTCTTTTCTCTCTTTTCACGCTGCAATCACAGTTCCCCTCCTGTCCTCTAATGTTTTTACTTTCCAACAGTCGGCTGATGCCTTCTCAGGAATGAAGTCGGACTGGATCAAAAACAAAAAAACGATTTTCAAGCAACTTTATTTATTGAAGCTTCTCACCAAAAACGATATATAACAAGATCAAATTCACATCACGATGAAGTCATAATTTATCAAGTCAATGCAAAATCCGCTAGCATTACCTGTTAGCCGCTTGGAACCGTTGCACCAGTTCTTTTTTAAGAAAGTTCCTTCCAGTTTTCTGGACTTGCAGTTGTGACAAATTGTGAGCTTCATGTCTTCTTCACACCGCCGACGTGTTGTGATTGTTTGTGACGTTGCTGTGCCAACACACTGTACAACCATCATGCGGTACATGTGTCTCAATTTTAACCGCAAAAAATATGAAAACGGTCACGAACTATCAGCTGAAAACGGTTTTGATTGGCGGCCGATCAATCGGTGCATCTCTAATTGTCGGATCAGCTACTTCAGGCTAAAAGTGTTAGCATTCATCAGAAACACAGATATGGCGCCAAAACACCCGTCAGATGTGTGGCTGAAGTGAGCGATGGATGAAACGCTCAAACGTTGATGTAGTTCTTTAGATTTACCCGACCTCTGTCGAGCTTCAACAAACACCTTCGTTCAGCACCGTAACACATCACGACATCATGTGGTTGCTATTTACTGTCGCTAAAGTTACACTTAATACACACAACCTGTCTCACTGCTCTCTGATGTCCATCTGTTGGCTTTGTGTTTGACCGGCTGAATGCTCGTGTTTGTGCGTTAGATTAGCCAACAGAACAAAGACTGGCAGCATCATCAAGCAGTCAGAGAAGAGAAATCATGAAAACCTCACGGGAACACCAGAAAACACGAGGTCAGCAAAGAGGAAGGCAGACAATAAAGGAACCACGGCGTTCATATTGGAATGCAGCCATCGTGGTCTGACAGCTCAAGCCTGATTGGATGCTTTCGACGCTTTCATCGTGTTTGGAGTTTGTTGCTGTTTGTCCTTTATTCTTTTTTCTGAGTAAATATTCTGAAACAAACTTTTCACGAGTTCTTCTTTGGAGCAGTTTGAAGCTAAAACATTTCAGATGATTGAGTCCTAATAGATCATCAGGGCTGTGACTGTTTAATTTAGTCCACAACTTCTTCTCCACACTGTTAAAATCATGAAAGACATTCAGTGTACCTCCAGTGACGAGCTAGCATAGCAATGATAGTCAATGCTGTGCATTGGTTAGCATTAGCAACGTACTCTGCTAGCATTAGTTCCACTAACGTTTTAGAAACGTAGATCTACTTCAACCTCTCTGGGTAACGAGTATCACTATTACACAATGTTTTAGTCACAATGTTTTCAGTGAACCTCTGGTTATAAAGAGCGAAGTCAAAGCTTCATGAATTAAAGCTGCATTCTCTCTAGTGGCCACCAGGGGGCGACTCCTCTGGTTGTATAGAAGTCTATAGAAAATGACTCTACTTCTCTCTTGATTTATTCCCTCAGTAAACATTGTAAACATGAGTTTATGTCTCAATCTGTAGTTTCAAGTCTTCTTCAATACAGCATGATGTTCATTTAGTACATGATGGTCCATTTAGAGTCACACAGACCATAAAGCAGGGGATGCTTTAGGGCGGGGCTACACAGTGATTGACAGGTCTCTAATAGACCATGAAGCAGGGGATGCTTTGGGGCGGGGCTACACGCTGATTGACAGGTCTCTAACAGACCATAAAGCAGGGGATGCTTTAGGGAACTACAGAGATAAGGAAGCTGATATCCTTGTTCCCAGTAAATCCCAGATTCAGACCCAAACCAACACTGAATTAATCCCACTATCTGTGCATCTCTGTCTAATATATAATATAATATATATATATATATATATATACATACATATATATATATACACATATATATATATATATAATAATTACAATGTCCCCAAAACAAAGTCAAGAAAACACTGACGAGGTTTTAAATTTGTTTAGTGGTGAGAAATAAACCAGAAACTTCGCCTGTGAGAAGAAGCTCCAGACTAAAGACCTAAATACATACATGCATATATATATATATATATATATATATGTATATATGCATGTATATATACACATATGCATATATATATGCATATATATGTATATATACATAAAATCCTGAATATTGTATTTTCTCTCCTCGTGTTGTTAAACTGGTTTTACAGTCAGATGATTGAAGCTCAGCAGGTCAGATTCTGTCTTTATTGATTCTTTATTAGTAACAATGATCAGATGTACAGAATGAATACATACGTTATGAGATATATATATATATATATATATATATATATATATATATATATATATATATATATATATATATATCACCAACAGGCTCCACGTCGTTCACTTTCTGTTCTCGTCGAACTTTAAAACCACGTTCAATAAAACAACACAGAAACGTTTTGATGTTGTTCCGTCTCCTCAGCACATTACATCATCCGAGTTATGACGATATTTAGATTATGTTGATCGCTTCCAAACACATCACGAGTTAAATATACAAATATCTATATATTAATTATAATAATAACAATATTAATTATAATAATAAGATCCTTATGACTGCTCTCAGTCATTTTTTACGGAATTTTATTTCTTGGCAGCAGCACTGACAACTCTACTTCCTGTTTGGATTTTCAGTGTAAAAGTCTTCTCCAGATTAAAAGTCTCGGATGATTATTTTCTTTCCGACTCGGACTGAGACTTGGACCAGGACCAGGCTCCCGGTCCGGCGGTCCTCAGTTGTAGCTGTACCCGGGCAGAGGGAGCTTCTGACCCTCCTTGGCCTCGAAGAAGGTGTAGGACAGCGTGATGGTGTCCACGCGGGCCATCCGGGGGTCCTCGGCGAACTCCGGGTCGATGTAGAAGAACACGGGCATGTCCACCTCCTCGTGGGGGTTCAGACGCTGCTCCTCGAAGCAGAAACACTGCGGAGAGACCAGCACAGAACCACCAGCTCATCATGCAGGTCTGCATCAGAGGGTCAGGACCTGAACCGTAGAGCACTAGACTACCTGGATCTTGTTGAAGTACTGTCCCGCGTCGAAGGGCACCACGTTGTAGGTGGAGATCCCGATGATCGGCGTGTTCGTCGGGTTCTTCGCTCTGTAGAACGCCAACGCGGTCTCACCCGGAACCACCTGCACACCAAACACAGACACAAGAGGGCTGATCAGGACCAGACCCACGAGGACCAGAACCCGACCCGCGAGGACCAGGACCAGGACCAGACCCGCGAGGACCAGGACCAGATCCGCGAGGACCAGGACCAGGACCAGACCCGTGAGGACCAGGACCCGACCCGCGAGGACCAGGACCAGACCCGCGAGGACCAGGACCAGACCCGCGAGTCAGGACCAGACCCGCCAGGACCAGGACCAGACCCGCGAGGACCAGGACCAGACCCGCGAGTCAGGACCACACCCGCCAGTACCAGGACCAGACCCGCCAGGACCAGGACCAGACCCGCCAGGACCAGGACCAGACCCAGGAGTCAGGACCAGACCCAGGAGTCAGGACCAGACCCACGAGGACCAGGACCAGACCCACGAGGACCAGGACCAGACCCAGGAGTCAGGACCAGACCCAGGAGTCAGGACCAGACCCGCGAGGACCAGGAACAGACCAGACGTGGCAGAACCAGCAGCTTTAGGTGTAAATTGAATATTGATGTGACTTTGAGCAGGAGCTCAGCGGCTTCATGTCAACAGGAACATTCAGGTGGACCTGCAGGGTGCAGAGGAACCAGGTCTTACGAAGATCTCGCTCTGCTGCGGTCTGAAGTTCCACTGCATGCTGGCGTGCGTGTCTGCGTTGAAGGAGATCTTGAGGACGCGTTCCTTCACCGGCGTCATCGTCTCCACCTGCTCGGCGTCGTGTCCGGCCACCGCCGTGCCGCCGAGCCCGGCGGCCTGGCAGTAGAGCCGGTAGAGCGGCACCGCGGCGTACGACAGGCCGAGCATGCCGACCCCGGCGGCGGCGATGTACGTCAGCACCGTCTTGTTCCGGCTCTTCCACTCCTCCTCCTGGCTCCTGGACTTCCTGCCTCGGCCCTTGATGCCTCGGCTCTGCGCGTGGAGGCGCGCCGGGAGCCGCCGGAGCAGGAAGTGCTCGGCCCGAGAGAGAGGCGGCGGCATCGGGGCGTCGCAGCGGAGCGTCCGGACACACCGGGTCAGAAACACGGAGGCCCGAGGGCGGCAGAGAGACGGACGCAGCAGGACGGGGAGCAGCATGCCGGCAACCTGCAGACGGTCCACGCCAGAGGCCGAGTCAGCAGAACCTGCAGACGGTCCACGCCGGAGGCCGAGGCACCAGAACCTGCAGACGGTCCACGCCGGAGGCCGAGGCACCAGAACCTGCAGACGGTCCGCGTCGGAGGCCGAGGCAGCAGAACCTGCAGACGGTCCACGCCGGAGGCCGAGGCACCAGAACCTGCAGACGGTCCACGCCGGAGGACCAGTCAGCAGAACCTGCAGACGGTCCACGCCGGAGGCCGAGTCAGCAGAACCTGCAGACGGTCCGCGCCGGAGGCCGAGGCAGCAGAACCTGCAGACGGTCCAGACGAGGCAGCAGAACCTGCAGACGGTCCAGACGAGTGAGCAGAACCTGCAGACGGTCCAGACGAGGCAGCAGAACCTGCAGACGGTCCAGACGAGGCAGCAGGAAGCTCACCTGGAGGAGGAATCGGTCGTATGAGGTTTTCAGAACAGTCATGACTGTTTGCGGTTACGTGGGGCTGCATATTATTATTATTACTTTTAATCTTCATCGTTAACAAACTTCACATTCGAGAACCTGAACCATGAAATGATTGTGAAGAGTTGTTGCTGATTAATCTTCAGCCTCATCGATTGATATCTCAGCTTTCAACACTATGTTTATGAAATAATCCCACTGATACGGTAAGTTCTCCAAACTATTGATGAAGTCGACATTATTCGTCATGATGTAATCTGAGACTGAGGTATGAACGTGAATGATGCTGCAGAGTTTATGAATGACGCTTAAACACATATTGGTGTCACGTGACGGTAGATTACATGTTTTCAGTTCAAACGTCTCCAGTGCTGCTGTACTGCGCATGTGCGCTGGTTCAGACACAGACGCGTAGTTGGTGATAAACTAATAAGTTCTGAGTAATAACTTGAGTCATTTCGATGTTTTACCTTCGTGGAGTCCTCTGTCATTCACCGCTCACAGACACACGTTACCCAACACGACGGAGGGCAACACACGCAACACTGGTGCAACACAGAAATAGGTCCCCTTTCAGACGCACGCTTAAAGGTTCCGCACACACACACACACACACACACACACGTTCAACGTTTATGTTGCAAATCATTTTAGATTTAGTTAAAGTTTCATTAAAACTGTAGCTGGTTTAAAGTCACGTGTGTGTGTGCGTGCGTGTGTGCGTGTGTGTGTGTGCGTGATCCTGTTTATTTCTTAAATAAATACCCAAACTTTAATAATAATAATTTTATTTTATGTTCCTTATAGAAATGAAAGACATGTTGAGATTTAGGGTGACAGTATATTCTGATTATCATCATTATTATTATTATTATTATTTTTATATATTTTTTTTAAATCCTTAATCGTTAAGTCCTCGTGACGCCCTGAACATAATAAAGATAATATCAACATAATAATGAATCGGTGACGAAGTTCCAGTGACGTGTGAGACGATATAGAACATGCATTTCATGTTTTATATATTATATAATTTATGTAATATTTAGATGTAGAAGAAATGTCAAACTAATTCATCGTATTAATTATATTTTGTCTCGTTATCGTATTATTTTCTTTTTAGATAAATGTTTATTCATGTTTTTATTTACATTTATTTTTGTGATATTACATTGTTATGCCATCATATTGTTTGTTATTTGTGTTATTTTGCCTTCATTAAACAAATCAAACAAATGTAATCTGAAGAAGTTCAGTAAAAGCAGTTTTGGGTTCCTGAAGATATTTCTGAATTATTATAGTGGGTGTTTATAAAATAATAACAACAATAACAATAATATGGTTATTATAATAATAAACGTGTAGAGGAGGGTCTAATAATCATAATAATATGGTTATTACTATAATAAACGTGTAGAGGAGGGTCTAATAATCATAATAATATGGTTATTACTATAATAAACGTGTAGAGGAGGGTCTAATAATCATAATAATATGGTTATTACTATAATAAACGTGTAGAGGAGGGTCTAATAATCATAGTAATATGGTTATTACTATAATAAACGTGTAGAGGAGGGTCTAATAATCATAGTAATATGGTTATTACTATAATAAACGTGTAGAGGAGGGTCTAATAATCATAATAATATGGTTATTACTATAATAAACGTGTAGAGGAGGGTCTAATAATCATAGTAATATGGTTATTACTATAATAAACGTGTAGAGGAGGGTCTAATAATCATAATAATATGGTTATTACTATAATAAACGTGTAGAGGAGGGTCTAATAATCATAGTAATATGGTTATTACAATAATAAACGTGTAGAGGAGGGTCTAATAATCATAATAATATGGTTATTACAATAATAAACGTGTAGAGGAGGGTCTAATAATCATAATAATATGGTTATTACTATAATAAACGTGTAGAGGAGGGTCTAATGATCATAATAATATGGTTATTATAATAATCAACGTGACAGACATGAAGAGGCGGGTCTACGGTGGCCGTGGTGGGTCATGAGCTCGCTCCGCGCTCCGTCCCGGTGGTCTCCTGCGGTAGTAATGGAGTAATGGAGGGGGTCACAGTCGGACAGGTATTTGATGCGGAATGCATCCTCAGCAAACGGCTCAGAAAGGTAAGACACGCTCCGGGGGGTGCGTCGTCTCGTGACGTGTCTCGTGTGCTGACCTCTCGTGTCGTCTCTCCACAGGGCAAGTTTGAGTATCTGGTGAAGTGGAGAGGGTGGTCGTCCAAGTAAGTGGAGCTAGCTGCTAGCCACCCGATGCTAACGACACACAACACTCCACTAAAAAAAAAAAGATGGCGCCCAACAATGCCACGGTGTTTACTCTCCGCTGCTCAGGGTTTAAATATCCGAGCAGAGGGAATCAAACTGCGGGCTTTTATTTTATTATCTTCAACACAATGCCGGACACACACCGAGCTCCCAGCGGCCAGTTCGGCTTTTCTGAGCCGCTTTCACACCGAGCTGCTGGTTCTGTTAGACGGACACACCGGGACCGGATAACACGGTCACATTTATACTCATAACACTGGTTAATATCATTGTACAATAATATACTGTATATATGTACATACACAGTTATTATGGTCACAGCAGGTCAGTATGAAAGCAGTAAACATCCTTCACAGCTGGAGAAGTACTCTGGTATTGTACCATTGTGAAAGTACTAGTAATACTACAAATACTACAAATAAAAGTCCTGCATTTAAAATATTACTACAAACCCAAATACACAAAGTACCAAATTAAAAATACTTATATAACTTACATATACTTATATATAATGATTGGTGTTATTGTTGATCACTTTAAAGGAGCAGCTCGTTTGAATGACTTTATGTTTTATATGTACTAATACATCATCATTTATTAGTTTTTAATCATCTGTAGAGTACTACAGTAGCAGGAAGTGAAATTAAGTACTTTAACGTTGTATTGAAGTACAGTTTGTATTAGGGCTGGGCGGTATGACCAAAAATGCATATCACGGTATTTTGTAAGATTCTTGCGGTTTCACCACGGTATTTTATTCATTAATTAACGCCGAAAAGAAACGGGCAGCCAGCGAGCGGTGAACAGCTGTTTGTGTGGCATGTCTTCTGCTCCGTCACTTCCTGTTTCCTTCACCTACATTCCCCTGGGTCCTAAAGCCCTCCATAGAAAGAAACGGGATTAGACCGTAGGATTTAGTTGTCAGTAGGTGTTGTTTGGGTTTATTTCTTCAGTTATTAATATATATATATTATTTTATAATTTTATTTTATTATCAGATCAGTGAAGAAAAGGTTTCCCTGAAAATGCACTCCGGTACAGTAGGTGGCGGTATGCACTATGCAAGTTGGTTGCCATCCGCCAATGGAATTTAAAGAAGAAGAAGAAGAAGAACCGCTCCATGTACAGCTTCCTGTCACGTCTACTAGAAACGTACATTCATAACAAATAGCACACGCGTTACGGTGATCAGCGTCATTGTGTGTCTGACCTGAACACCTTCTGCTGCTCAGTCTGTTCCTCCTGCATCGCTCTCTTCTCTTCTTTAATGTAACCTTGCTGGAGCACAGAGCCTCCCAGCTGTTAGCAGACTGTCAGCGAGCTTTACCCAGCATGCAGTTCGGCGGGGACATTTTATAAATGTACAATTATTAGTGTTACAAATTGTTTATTTGTCACAAACTGTTGTGTCGTGGTGTTTGCTGTTAAAGAGCGTTAGTTGTGGGTTGTTAATGGTTGTAATAAAGTTATGACCATGACTCGGGTTCCCTCTCAACACATGAAGACGGCTAGCTCCGAGCGTAGCGCTGCTAGCGGAGAACAATATGTTTTGCTGCCTGTTGAAGAGCAACAGAAGTAGTTTGGGCTGTGCATCGTATTCATTGATTACTGTGATTATTAATCTCAGAAAACAATAACTGACATCATCACAAACGCTCGTTTTGTCCAAAATCTCAAACAAATGTATTAAAGTTATGAATAATGAATCAACTAAAATCATGATTATGTTTCTCTTCCTCTTCTCTCTCTTCTCTTCTCTCCTCTCTCTCTTCTCTTCTCTTCCTTCTCTTCCTTCTCTCTCTCTCTTTTCCTTTCTCTCTTCTCTTCTCTTCCTTCTCTTCCTTCTCTTCCTTCTCTCTTCTCTTTTCTCCTCTCTCTCTCTCTTCTCCTCTCTCTCTTTTCCTTCTCTTCCTTCTCTTCTCTCTCTTCTCTCTCTTCTCCTCTCTCTCTCTTTTCCTTCTCTTCTCTTCTCTTCTCCTCTCTTCCTTCTCTTCTCTCTCTTCTCCTCTCTTCCTTCTCTTCTCTCTCTTCTCCTCTCTCTCTTCTATTCCTTCTCTTCCTGTGTTCAGACACAACAGTTGGGAGCCGGAGGAGAACATTCTGGACCCGAGGCTGCTGGCAGCTTTCCACAAGAGGTCAGTTTATTGATTTCACTGATTGATTTTAGTTTGTGGTGAATGAACAGGATTCATAAAACACGACTTCATTCCATGAAGGTGAGTAAACGTGTGATTCATCTGAACTGTTGTTGATGTTTGTCAGAGAACAAGAGCGAGAGCTTCTGTTCCAGAAGAAAGGGAAGCGGCCACGAGGAAGACCGAGGAAGATTCTGGTAGATCTCCTTCTCCTCCTCCTCCTCCTCTCCACATTCTCATGTGATCACCAGAGTCTTCCTCCTCTCACTCTTCCTCCTCTTCCTTCTCTCAGCAGCCCGAACCGGCCGAGACTAAAGATGGCCGCTCCTCATCCTCCTCTTCCTCCGGCCTCTCGTCGTCCGCCTCCTCCTCTTCCTCAGAAGAGGAGGAGGATGATGATGATGAAGACCACGGTAAGAAGGCGAAGCCTCGAGTCCACCACCCGATCCCCCAGAAGAGGCCTCAGATGGTTCTCGCCAAACCGGATCCTCCCTGCAAGAAGAAGCGCGGCAGGAAGCCGCTCCACCCGGACCTGAGGGCGCTGAGGCAAGCCAAGCGAAGACTTCCTCTTCCTCCTCCTCTTCCTCCTCCACCTCCTCGCCACCACCAGGTGCTCAGACCCCCCAGGGAGGATCCTCGACCCGGGGTGAAGAAACCTCTGCAGCCGGCCAGCTTCACCTACACCGGTCTGAGCCGGTCCTCCAGAGAGGAGTCCTCCTCCTCCTCCTCCTCCGCCTCCCAGACCTCCTCCAGCTCCTTCTCCCAGACCGCCGCCGCCTCCAAACCGGGTTCCCTCGGCTGCATCTGGACCAGTCGTTCCATGTCTCCGTCCTCCTACGGCAAAACCGGTCCGTCCGCACAAAGTAAGAACTCCGAGCTGAAGCGCTCCGTCTCAGAATCGGGAGGTGGGTACAAAGGTCTGAAACCCGGTGGAGGTTCGGGGTCGTCGGGTTTACACGCCGGCTTCGGTGGACCGGCGGCTCAGCGCTCCCCGCTGGGCCAGAGGAGGCAGGAGGGCGCCGGGTCGGTCCAA
>CM051708.1:20328470-20348470 GCA_028022725.1 Lycodopsis pacificus
CCAGCGTGACAGGTTGTAGATCCGGGTGTGAAGAGGTTCTGGATGAAGTGGTCTCTCTCTCTGTGAGTTCTTTCCTCCTGAGTGAATAAATGGATCCTGTGGTTTGGACCGACGCTCCCAGAATGCTTTGCAGGAAAAACTCTCCGCCGGCTTCGCTTCACGTCGGTTCAGTCAAGCGATTCCTCCAATCAGAGAGCTCACAGCTGACAGGAAGTGACACCGACAACAGAACAGGGAACTCTGACAGTCAAAGTACTTTTACTCAAGTACTACTTCCGGGTACTTGTACTTTACCTGAGTATTTCCATTTCATGCAACCTTCTACTTCCACTACATCTCAGAAGTACATGTTGTACTTTTTACTGTACTACATAAATATTGTACAGTAATATGTAATTATATATAATTACTGTACTATAGTTGAGCGACACACCTTGGTGCGTCTTTATTGATCTACAGGTTAGAGACGTATGAAAGGAATCATGAAACAAATCTTTACCAACATGATGCAAACATGAAGAATCTAAAGGTGGGTTAGAAACACGAGTACAACGAGGTAACGAGTAGAAGTACCTCATCGCCTCCGACTGGCAGAGCTCGACTCACATACCCACAATGCATCAGATAATGACAGCGAGGAGGAAGACGAAGTGATGAAGAGCGTTTGTGCTCGATGCTCGGCCGCCCTGTGAAACATGTGCTTCAGTTAAAGAGTTCACAATCAGCTGCTTCCTCTTCTTCAAAGAACCATTTGAACAGTCACATCAACATGAAACTCACTTTATTAAAATACATCCATTCATGTGAGTTCAGGTTACACAACGCATGAAAACACTGGATCTTTATTTTACGCATTCCATAAAAAACAAACAAACAACATTTCGTCCTTTTGGTGCAAATAAATAAAAGTCAGAACGAAGTGACTTCAAACTGGATTCATAAAGATGCAAACATACACAAATACAAGTTAGTCTCGGTTTGTTTGTGTGCAGGTGAAGAATAATAAATAAGTGTCGCATTACGAGCCCTCACAGGAACAGGTCCTGGGCCAACAGCTGTTTAACATTTCAAAATAAAAGCCTTTGTTTACATGAACAGAAGAGCCTCACAATCCAAACATCAACGTTTACATGAACAAGCTTTCTACTGTGACTTAGTGAAGAAGTTTAGTTGATTAAAACACGGGATTCATCTTCAGAACTCTGACCATCGGTTATTACAACAGACGGGCTTTTATTCTGAAACCCCAACAGTCCAAACATGTCCGATCGGACTTAAAATCCATTTGTTTGACAGAAACACATTGTTGAGAAAATTCACACTGAACCCACTGACTTTAAATAAGAAGTGGGCATCGTCATGGTGACGTCACTCGTTGGTTTGTGGATGTTTTGAAGAAGACTTGAAACTAGAGATTGAGACATAAACTCATGTTTACAATGTTTACTGAGGGAATAAATCAAGAGAGAAGTAGAGTCATTTTCTATAGACTTCTATACAACCAGAGGAGTCGCCCCCTGGTGGCCACTAGAGAGAATGCAGCTTTGACTCATGAAGCTCTGACTCACTGGTTCTGATTAATCAGCATTGTGCTTCCGTCTGCTGCAGGTTCGGTGTGTTTTCTGAACAAATGGGACATTTTTCTGACGATCGGGTTTCATAATAAAGAACCATTATGACGTCATCGTACTTGAATATTATTTTACTCTCAACAAGCTGAGAGAAACGCGAGCAGTCCGACTGAAACAGTTTTCACTGACATGATTTCATTTGTATCCGTATTTAGTGAGTTTGTTTGTTGTACATTCGACATAATAACTAACTTGAAGCTTGTGTTGACTTGAACAGTTATTGATTTATTATCAACGGCTCAGCCGTCTGACTGCTCGCGTTTGTTTGTCTCAGATGTTTCAGTAACATTACAACAGTTACTGTTAATAAATACAGCGACAGAACAACAAAAATCAAGTTGTGATGAAGTGAAATACATGTTGAGTAAAGAGTTTTAACAGCCAGTTCAACATTAACAGCTCAACAACTAGACTTCTTTTCTTTGTGAGAGTGAGACGTGAAGATGGAAATCGATCTCATGTCTGTGGGTTAAGAATGGAGATTAGCTTAGCTTAGCATAACGACTGGAAGCAGGGCCAATCAGCTAGCTTAGCTTCGTCCAGAGTTACTCCCTACAACCACATCATTTACAGATATAATGTGTTATTTCAGAGTATTTCTAATCTTTGCACAGACCTCCGCTAGCCGTTTCCCTCTGCTGTCACTCTTTATGCTAAGCTAGGCTAACAGTCACAGGCTCAAGCTTCACACTGAACGTATAAAAACTATTTCTAAATCAATCTTTTTCCTTTAACTCTCGTAAATAAACGTATTTATATCCGACTGTAGCTTCACATACTAACGGAGGATTACTGCAGTGCAGATGTGTTGGTCTCAGTATAAACTGCAGTATGTGAAAAACAACCTGTAAATGAATACTTCGTGCACTTTGTCATCATTAATCATCACATCGTTAATGATAGAAGCTGCCACAGTTAATGCCCAACTGCACCAAAGATATTCAATTAGCTTTTATTCCATAATTGCTATGTGCAAACATTAAAAACGCACTTTTAAAAGACGTGCAAACATCTGGAGAATCAGACCAGCAACCTCTGAGGAAACACGGCAGGAAGTTGACCGAAGGAAGCCGAAGAAAAGCAACAACACGAACATCAGAGTCCGAGGGACGAAGTGCACAAAGCCTGCTGTGGCTGGCTCTGACCTCTGACCTCTGACCCGAGAGGCGGATCGAGTTCTCTCGAGTTCTAACGTCTTCGTATGCAGTTAAGAGCTCGACCGACGAGGGGGGGGGGGAGGTAGAAGAATATACTGAGATTATTAATATAGGGAATAGTAATTATTTATGTTCCATGGTTTTTTCTTGCAAATTTATAACTTTATAATCTCAGATTTTCTGGGAAATTTGTGAGTTTTTCTCTCAACATTACCCCCCCCACCCAGCTACATCAATGATGATATGTTTTACCAGCGACGGCCTCACGTGTCGTCGTTATCTACTGTGAGGTTTCATCTCAGCAGAGAACACGAGGTCGAGATGCACGTCAGCCTCTTGAATCAAAGCTTTGATGAAACCTGATCTCCATGAACACAGGACAGACGTTTAGATGAGAGGGGGGGCTCCCCCCCGACCCATGACATCATCATGCTGAACCAGGAAGAGGCACAAACTGGACTCAAAAACACACCACAGCTACAAACTACTTCATGCCCACAAAATACATCTCAGACGTTCCTCAACAGGAACGTCTTCAGTCAGAGACTACAAAAATACTTTCAGGGTCCAAATATTCCTCATGTCTTTGAACTCACCACAGTAAGGGTTCAACCACAAACACTGAACTGTACGTCCACTTCACGTAGAGGAGGATCCACGAGATCACGAGATCACGAGATCACAGGATCACGAGATCACAAGATCACGAGATCACAGAATCACAAGATCACGGGATCACAGGATCACGAGATCACAGGATCACGAGATCACGAGATCACGAGATCACAGGATCACGAGATCACAAGATCACGAGATCACAGGATCAAGTGATCACAGGATCACGAGATCACAGGATCACGAGATCACGGGATCACGAGATCACAGGATCACGTGATCACAGGATCACGAGATCACGAGATCACAGGATCACGAGATCACAGGATCACGAGATCACGAGATCACAGGATCACAGGATCACGAGATCACAGGATCACGAGATCACAAGATCACGAGATCACGAGATCACGAGACTACTCAGCTGAGAGACATGAACAGAACTGTGTGAGGAGGGACATGCAGAGTCTACGTGTGCAAAGGTCCTGGTGGGAGGAGGAGGAGGAGGAGGAGGAGAAGAATGAGGAGAAGAAGAAGAAGGAGAATGAGGAGAAGGAGGAGAAGGAGGAGGAGGAGAAGAAGAAGAAGAAGAAGAAGAAGAAGAAGAAGGATAATGAGGAGAAGGAGGAGGAGAAGCAGTACTTGGTTTCTCGTTGCATTGATTATTCTCTTCGTAACAGTCGATGCCATTCATGGGTTCTGAGGCTTGGAGGAGGAGTTGAACCAGCAACTTTACTTTAGTTTACAATCTGTGGAGGTCTGAAGGGTGTGTATGGGGGGGTCGTCTTTACCAGGCCCGTCCAATCGTCACTGTGGTGGAGAGACAGAGACACAAAGAGACAGAGAGACAGAGAGACAAAGAGACACAGACACAAAGCGACAGAGAGACAAAGAGACAGAGAGACAGAGTGAGACAGAGAGACAGACACAAAGAGACATAGACACAAAGAGACAGAGAGACAGAGAGACACAGAGAGACAGAGAGACAAAGAGACAGAGAGACAGAGTGAGACAGAGAGACAGAGACACAAAGAGACATAGACACAAAGAGACAGAGAGACAGAGAGACACAGAGAGACAGAGACACAAAGCGACAAAGAGACAGAGTGAGAGGTGTTGAGGTTATTTTACATCAAACACATGCTGTGAGTAAACAGAAGCAGTGTATCATTCGAATGACTAAACTTTCATATCTTCTGTATTTTCTGACGGCGTGTTCTTTACCTTCATTGCCGTTTGTTTATTTATTCTGTATTGTGTAATTATATCTTAACATGTTTTAAATAAAGTTCTCTTTAGGACCACGAAGGAAACAGGAAACGTTTGGACGCTTTGAATCGGACCTAAGTATCGTGATAATATGGTATCGTGACCTAAGTATCGTGATAATATGGTATCGTGACCTAGGTATCGTGATAATATGGTATCGTGACCTAAGTATCGTGATAATATGGTATCGTGACCTAAGTATCGTGATAATATGGTATCGTGACCTAAGTATCGTGATAATATGGTATCGTGACCTAAGTATCGTGATAATATGGTATCGTGACCTAGGTATCGTGATAATATGGTATCGTGACCTAAGTATCGTGATAATATCGTATCGTGACACAAGTATCGTGATAATATGGTATCGTGACCTAAGTATCGTGATAATATGGTATCGTGAACTAAGTATCGTGATAATATGGTATCGTGACCTAAGTATCGTGATAATATGGTATCGTGACCTAAGTATCGTGATAATATGGTATCGTGACCTAGGTATCGTGATAATATGGTATCGTGACCTAAGTATCGTGATAATATGGTATCGTGACCTAAGTATCGTGATAATATGGTATCGTGACCTAAGTATCGTGATAATATGGTATCGTGACCTAAGTATCGTGATAATATGGTATCGTGACCTAAGTATCGTGATAATATGGTATCGTGACCTAAGTATCGTGATAATATGGTCTCGCGGGACCTCTGGTGATTCCCACCCTCCTGAATGCACCGCACTGGAGCTCATTCTACCGACCTGCCGTCCGTCTCTACAGCGCGCTGCTGAGTATCTCCGACACCTGGGCGTTCGTTTGGTCGTCTGAGTCGACGTCCTGCGTGGCGCCTCCCTCTGGCTCCTCCCCCTCCACGACCACCGACATTCCCTCCGCCTCCTCTGTCCTCTCCTCCTCCTCCTCCTCCTCCTCCTCCCAGCTCCTCCTCTCGTGGCTGGGCAACGGCTCCTTGCAGGGCTCCACAAAGATCCTGCGGACGTGGGGCCGAGGCTCCCGCTGGCGGCCTTTGCGGCTCTCCAGGATGCAGGAGGCGTGGCTAACGAAGGTGGCGTCTCCGGCTCCGGGCGACGGCGGGTCCGGGTCCAGCTGCTTGGTGGTGTAGACGCCCTCGGATAAGGACCCCGTGTGGCTCTCCACGCTGTGGCCCCGGAGCCAGCGCTGGGGCCCGCTGAAGTACTGGCCCCGGTGGCTCCTGGAGAGCAGCTTGTGTTTGGCGGGGGGGTTGGCGAGGGCCCTCAGCGGTGGGGCCACGCCCTCCTGGGGGCTCCCAGACAGCGAGAGGCCCTCCAGGGTCCTGGTGGTGCCGGACAGAGCCGGGGACAGGGAGAGGGACGGGGACGTAGGGGAGGTCCTGGTGGTGTCGCATAGAGCCGGGGACAGGGAGAGGTCTGTGAAGAACCGAGGGGACGTAGGGGAGGTCCTGGAGAGGGATGGAGAGCGAGGCAGACCGGAGAGGGAGTGGGGGAGGAGGGGGGAGAGACGGAGGTCTGTGGGGGGGCAGACGCTGTACCTGAGAGACGAAGACACAGAGGACAGTTTTATTATCGATACTCGTCTCCAAAGAAAACCTACAGACAGGAAGTTGGATCGACCAATCAGCTTTGATTGACTCCAGACAGGAAGTGACAACATCGTCTAAAGGTCAACCCAAAGCTCCTAACGATCCCAGTGAAGAGACACTTTAACTAACACAGCCTACAGAATAACGTTTATGTACAAATACATTGAAATGGACCAAAATGACAATATAGAAAAAACAAAAACAAGCAGGAATGAAATGATCAGCAAAGTGTCACAGCAGAATTATATCCAAAAACAGATTTAATTCATACCTGTACCTGTACTTGTACCTGTACTTGTACTTATGTTACCTGTACTTGTACCTGTACTTGAACCTGTACTTGAACCTGTACATGTAGTTGAACCTGTACTTGAACCTGTACTTGAACCTGTACTTGCACCTGTGCTTGTACTTGTACCTGTACTTGTGCCTGTACCTGTACCTGCACCTGTACTTGAACCTGTACTTGCACTTGTACCTGTACTTGTACCTGTACCTGTACTTGTGTTACCTGTACTTGTACCTGTACCTGTACCTGTACCTGTACATTTATGATACAATCCTGTGTCATCGTGTGCGTCTGAAGACGTTTGAATCGGGAGAAAGAAGAACGAGATGAAGAGCCAGTGGTCCACATGTTGTGGCAGCGTAGGAACCCTTTCATCTCTCACTCACATGTCACAGCAGACGTCACTGAGTCCCTGAGGGTTCAGGTTTAAGGTTCTTCGGGGGACCCTGGTTTAGGGTCTCAGAGAACTGACCTGAGCTCGTGGATCTGGAGCACGTCCGGGGCGCTGCCGCCCAGCGAGTGAACGGCCTGCTGGGAGAGATCCTGAGCCGGAGAGTAGAGCAGGTCCAGGTCTCGGGGGCTCAGGGCGTCGCTGGAGTCGTAGTCGCTGTCGGTCGGCAGGAAGACCTCCGAGGACCCGTCCTCGTCCGATCCGAGCAGAGAGTCTGACACACGGAGACAAAGATGGCCGAGTTATTTGATGAAATCTACGTTTTGAAGCGGAGCTGCAGAGCGACGACTCACCGCTGACGGCCTTCCTCCGGCGGAGCTCCGGCGAGGGCGACGGCGTGGGCAGGAAGTCCATGTTGGAGGAGGTGGAGTCCGTCTTCTGCTGGTCGCTCTCCGCCGCGCTGACGTCCACCAGGCTGGGGACGGGGACGCCGCCGCGAGGCTGCTTGTAGCGGGCGTACTGGAGGGCGTCGGTGAGCCAGCGGAGGTCACGACGCATCTCGTCCAGCTGCTGTTAGAGGTCAGAGGTCAGAGGTTCATTGAACAGAGACATGGGTTCAAGTACGCTTTAATAATATATTTTTAGAATTATTATTATTATTATGACAATAATAATATATTATTATTATTACAATAATAATATATTATTGTTGTAATAATAACATTATTGTAATAATATATTATTATAATTATTATTACAATAATAATATTATTGTTGTTACTATTACTGAGGACTAAGTGAATAAATTAAATAAATGATCGAAGAAGTTCAACGTGTGTTTTCTTCTTTGTTATGATGTCATCATCAGTGTTATTCTGCACTAAACTGCACGCGACATTTGCTCTCTCTCAATTTGTGGAGCTTTTTTCGGAGCATTAAAATGGCTAGACGGTCACGCACGCTTTTATTCGTAACTTTACTGCGACATGGCCAAACAATGAGAAATAACTCGTCCGGTCCCTGAAATGCATGCTGGGATCCTCCCAAAGCATTCTGGGTAACGAGGACTGAGTATTTGTCCCGTACGAGGATGAAGGTAAAACCTGCGAGTTGGTTCCTCACCTGGATGTAGTCCAGGATCAGATGGTGTCTCTGTTTAGCCGACGCAACCTCGCCGTCACTGATGGCTTCTCGCAATGCCTGCTGGGTAATGAGAGCGTCCAGGTCCAGCACGGAGGACAAGCGGCAGTACAGACTGATGAACTTCTCTTTGAAGGTGCAGAAGTGAACTGAAGGAAGAAAAAAACACAGATGAAGACGAGGAAGACGAGGAAGAAGAGGAGGAAGAGGAAAAAGGGCCAACGATGGAAATAAATCCACAACTATAAAGTTCTCAATTAACCAAAACAAAGTAAAAATAAAACCACAAACTGACATAAAAAACATTCTGCAGATGGATGTAAAAACAAATATTTTATATTCAACAAACAAACATTTACAAACAACATTTTGTATTTAAGAAAACAACAACTTTTGGATGTGAGAGGACAGAATTCATCTGACAATAATCGGTGTTAATCTGGACGATAATGGTTGATAATCTGGACGAAAATGGTTGATAATATGGACGATAATGGATTATAATCTGGACGATAATGTTTGATAATCTGGATGATAATGGGTGATAATCTCGACGATAACCGGTGAAAATCTGAACGATAATGGTTGATAATCCGGATAATAACCGGTGAAAATCTGGATTATAATGGTTGATAATCTGGACGATAACAGGTGATAATCTGGACAATAATGGTTGATAATCTGGACGATCATTTATGATAATCTGGACAATAGTGGTTGATAATCTGTACGATAATGGTTGATAATCTGTACGATAATGGTTGATAATCTGGACGATAATGGTTGATAATCTGTACGATAATGGTTGATAATCTGTACGATAATGGTTGATAATCTGTACGATAATGGTTGATAATCTGTACGATAATGGTTGATAATCTGTACGATAATGGTTGATAATCTGGACGATAATGGTTGATAATCTGGACGATAATGGTTGATAATCTGGACGATAATGGTTGATAATCTGGACGATAATGGTTGATAATCTGTACGATAATGGTTGATAATCTGGACGATAATGGTTGATAATCTGTACGATAATGGTTGATAATCTGGACGATAATGGTTGATAATCTGGACGATAATGGTTGATAATCTGTACGATAATGGTTGATAATCTGGACGATAATGGTTGATAATCTGTACGATAATGGTTGATAATCTGGACGATAATGGTTGATAATCTGGACGATAATGGTTGATAATCTGGACGATAATGGTTGATAATCTGGACGATAATGGTTGATAATCTGTACGATAATGGTTGATAATCTGTACGATAATGGTTGATAATCTGTCAGAGAGGCCGTCCTGCTGGAGCCTGCAGACAGACGGAGGTGTGTGTGTGTGTGTGTGTGTAACACAGCTCAGTCTGTCCACCTCAACACAGTCAGCACAGACGACCTGCATGAAGCTGCATCCATGTGTATGTAGCATCGTAACTCCTTTGTATCCTGTTTACTTTAATCTACATTAATGCTTCATATTCTATAAGATCATCATGTGTTGGTAGCATCTCTGTTCTGTGAGAACCTCGGATCTCTAAAAAGAACAAACAGCTTTGTGACAGTGAATTTTCCATCTGATCCAAGAGGCTTTTTAAAGAGTTCATTTAGCTGAAGAAGGACGAGGACTTTCTCTCCACATCTGGAGATACGTGGTTTCACCAGGACAGGAAGGGGATGAACAACTGTCATCTGAAAAGTAACTGGTTACTCATTTAAAAGTGTGTGTGTGTGTGTGTGTGTGTGTGTGTGTGTGTGTGTGTGTGTGTGTGTGTGTGTGTGTGTGTGTGTTGTTACCGAGCTCGAACATCTGCAGAGGGAGGTGGAGGAACCCTGACAGGGGGGTGTAGGGGTTGGACTGTCCGGGGGCGGAGCAAACGTCGTCGGCCGCCGGCAGCAGCAGCAGGAAGGAGACGCCGTGACCGAGCTCCACAACCTCCTGACTGTACAGGCGGAAGTGACGGGCCTGCGCACACACACGCATGACTGTAATGTGATCTTGTTGATAATATGGATAATAATCTGTGATAATTACGAGGATAACACACTCACTTTAACTATAACCAAAGAAACCGGCTCTTTCTACAACTTGATGTTTGACTGTGAAGGTGGTGAGACGACATCATGTGACTGGCTCAACAGATTGTGTCTCCACAAGGTGAGCAGAACACCTCAATCTCAAGATTTCAACAACGGAACAACTGAAGTTTAAAACAGTAAAGCTGGAAAACTGAAATAAAACCTTTAATGTGAATCGTAAATGAAGAGAAATCTACAAACGTCAACTGTTTCTTAATCTCTCAACGATAAAAATAATTTACTACGATTACAAAAACGACATTTACATGAAACATATATAAATGTATAGAAGCTCTTTATATAACTATTTAAGATAATTACTTGTTTAATAAAATCCCCATCTAAAAAACCAACAAAATGAATCAATTTAACAGACGAGTCCTGCTCTCCAACATGAGCTTCTCCTCCTTTAACTGCAGACTGATGCTGATGCTGGTAACGATCGTTACCTGGGGCAGAGGTAGGTTCAGGTGTTTCAGCAGAGACTTGATCGCCGTCTGTAGCTCGTAGTACAGTAAAGGGGCGTGGCTTTCTGTACTGGACTCCGCCTCCTCGCCCTTGTCACCTGCAGCCGACAGCGTCTGGATCCAGTCCCACTCCTCCCTGAACAACCGTTAAATATGAACTGTTAATAATACGGCTCCACTGTGACTGTGACCAGGAATCATTCATATTCCATTCATATGTTTCAAAAAGGTCAAAATACCAGCACGTTCCTGCCAATCAGCATGATATGATATCAATAATGTATATTTAATACAATAACATGATCAGCTGCAAGTGTTAAAGAAAGACCAAATCAACAGCAGCTTCAGTCCAACACAAACTTTAATTATTGTTTTGTGTTTGAATGGTTTGGTATTTATGATAAATACCACGCACACACACACGCACACACACACACGCACACACACGCACGCACACACACACACACGCACACACACACGCACACGCACACGCACGCACGCGCACGCACGCGCACGCACGCACGCACGCACACACACACACGCACACACACACGCACGCACACACACACACACACGCACGCACGCACGCACGCACCCACACGCACGCACACACACACACACACGCACACACACACACACACACACACTGTTCACACACACACTGTGTAACGTAATACGGTCAGATGAGTTGAATGAGGTGAAGGGGAAGGTGAAGGTGCAAACAGCTCTCATTGCACAGAGCTTCTCTGGAAGTCTCAGATTTTATTGTCAGAGGAGAGACACAAGTATTCATATACATGAATACATGAACACACACACTAATTATCTCTCTCATGATTCAAACTAAGGCTGCACAGTTAATTTAATACTAATCTCAATCCCACAATTAAATTAACGTGATCGACTGCGATATAGACGTTTAAAACCACTCGTAGAAAACGTCTCTGCATGTCAAAATCAAGCGCTCCCGAAACTAACAGCCACCAGGGGGCGATGCAGATGTTTGGAGCTTCACATCTGCTGCAGTAAAATGAGAGGTTTTCTAAAGGGACTCTGGTGCTCAGAAACACTACTGCTTTAGTCCACAGGGGGCGCCAGAATCAACACTGAATGAAAAGGTTCCTCGTTGTAAGTTAGGTCCGATTTTAATGCAAAGATTTGTCCACCAGCAGGAATGTTGTACAACGTGGGAGTGAAAATATTTTGTCCCTAAAATCAATAAATAATTGTGATCAGAAATAATAATCATTCCTGACGTAAACAAGTGTTATTATGACTGTAAGTGCAAGTGTTGCTGTCCACCATCTGTCTCCAACTTTAACTCATTGGTGTGTGTTTTTATACCTGGACACGTTGGCGTTTTCTCTTATGCGGCTGTGACAGAGCATGTTGGGGGTCCGCTGGGACACCAGGACTTTGATCTGGTCTACAGAGCTGCTGAGCTTCAGGTAACCCAGGTAGAGTCCCGGGGCCAGACGGTGGGTGCTGCGCCGCTGGTACGCCAAGATGTCCTGCAGGAGTTAACGTTAGCATCAGACGTCTGGATCTTAAGTTATCAGAGGAACAAGCTGAGCTAACGTTAGCATCAGATGTCTGGATCTCAAGTTATCAGAGGAACAAGCTGAGCTAACGTTAGCATCAGATGTCTGGATCTCAAGTTATCAGAGAAACAAGCTGAGCTAACGTTAGCATCAGACGTCTGCATCTTAAGTTATCAGAGTCTTTAGAGACTCTTTGGTCTGAGGAGCTTCCTCACCTGTATGGTGATTATGAGGATGTCGAGGGCGTACGGTTCCTCAGGTGTGGACAGGGACTTTCTCTGGCTCTGCAGCTTGGTCACCTGCATCCACTTCCCGCTGAGCAGCGAGTGCTGGCTGTCCACGTCGCGGATGGTCACCAGCAGCACGTTGCCGTGTCGGTCTTTGATGGGCTCGTAGTGGACCCGGCCCAGGTTGTGAGTCCCCAGGAGGTTCTGCAGGACCAGTCGGTACACACACACACCTTCATATGTTAGAACATGATAACAACATTCAAATGATTTATATGTATCGATATATAATCTGCACTTGTGATTCAGTTTATTCACTCGGTGTGAGTTTTCCTTTGTGACAACGTCACGTTCAGGTCTTGTGGTTTTTTTGGGTTCTGACCTGCAGCTGGCTGGCGGCGGTGAGCATCTTGTGCCGAGCCTGCAGAGTGGAGGACGAAGACATGGACACCGACATACTCTGTCTCAGCCACCGGACGTCCTCCCACATACAGGACAGCTGCAGAGACAGACAGACATTATTTATCTAAAACGAGCAGCTTCTACTGTTTGTTTTCTATTATTTATTAAACAGCTGGATCATAAGTCATCCAGACGTCTGAGCTAACGTTAGCTTCAGACGTCTGGATCTTAAGTTATCGGAGAAAAAAACTGAGCTAATGTTAGCATCAGACGTCTGGATCTTAAGTTATCGGAGAAACAAGTTGAGCTAACGTTAGCATCAGACGTCTGGATCTTAAGTTATCGGAGAAACAAGCTGAGCTAACGTTAGCATCAGACGTCTGGATCTTAAGTTATCGGAGAAACACGCTGAGCTAACGTTAGCATCAGACGTCTGGATCTTAAGTTATCAGAGGAACAAGCTGAGCTAACGTTAGCATCAGACGTCTGGATCTTAAGTTATCAGAGGAACAAGCTGAGCTAACGTTAGCATCAGACGTCTGGATCTTAAGTTATCGGAGAAACAAGCTGAGCTAACGTTAGCATCAGACGTCTGGATCTTAAGTTATCGGAGAAACAAGCTGAGCTAACGTTAGCTTCAGACGTCTGGATCTTAAGTTATCGGAGAAACAAGCTGAGCTAACGTTAGCATCAGACGTCTGGATCTTAAGTTATCGGCGAAACACGCTGAGCTAATGTTAGCATCAGACGTCTGGATCTTAAGTTATCAGAGGAACAAGCTGAGCTAATGTTAGCATCAGACATCTGGATCTTAAGTTATCGGAGAAACAAGCTGAGCTAACGTTAGCATCAGACGTCTGGATCTTAAGATATCAGAGGAACAAGCTGAGCTAACGTTAGCATCAGACGTCTGGATCTTAAGTTATCAGAGGAACAAGCTGAGCTAACGTTAGCATCAGACGTCTGGATCTTAAGATATCAGAGGAACAAGCTGAGCTAACGTTAGCATCAGACGTCTGGATCTTAAGTTATCGGAGAAACAAGCTGAGCTAACGTTAGCGTCAGACGTCTGGATCTTAAGTTATCGGAGAAACAAGCTGAGCTAACGTTAGCATCACACATCTGGATCTTAAGTTATCGGAGAAAAAAGCTGAGCTAACGTTAGCTTCAGACGTCTGGATCTTAAGTTATCAGAGGAACAAGCTGAGCTAACGTTAGCATCAGACGTCTAGATCTGCATAAAGATGGAGACCACATACTACTTTGCATGCTGGGTAATAAAGCCCCCGTAGCAGCCGTTACCTTGGTGAACCAGAGGAAGTCCTGCATTAAGGAGCTGCTATAGGAATCGTCCACCTCCACGATGGGGATCTGGTCCTCGGCCGTCACCAGTAAACTGTCCTTGTGGTAGAAGACAGCAGCCAGGTAGATCCCCCTGTAGACCCACAGCACAGGGCTCCATTAAAACCAGGTCTATTGATGGACAGGATGTGTGTTTCTTCTATTGACGTCATTGATAACATCAAACAAACAGCAGCAAATACTGACTTTGATGGGGACTATTTTCAGCGGCGGATTAATCCACGTTTAGTGAGTATTTGTGGCAGCAGGATTTAGTCAAGAACAGATATTATGTATATTTATACTTCTTTAAAGGTCCTGTGTCAAATCAGGTGTTTTTATGTACACTTTGTTCAACTCTGAATGGAAATGTTATTGTTAGATTTGCGTAGTTAGTTTTTGTTCAGAACAAACCTCCTCAGAGTCTTCACAAACTTGTTGGAGGAGTTAAAGAGATGCTTCAGACTTCTGGACACAGACTGCTTCCTGCTCGGGTTCTGGAGCTTTGAGGAGTCTGCACACAGGAAGAGGAAGAGGAGGAGCAAGAAGGAGCGGAAGAAGGAAGAGCAAGAGGAGGAGGAGAATGAACGTTAACATCAGTAGAGGTCTACTTGCTGACAGATGATTCCTGATCATCATCCATCAATCTGAACGATGTTCTTCATCAATAACATGAAGACATTTATATTCTGACAAAGGTCACTGTGTGTGTGTGTGTGTGTGTGTGTGTGTGTGTGTGTGTGTGTGTGAGTGTGTGAGTGTGTACGTGTGTGTGTTCTCTACCTGTTCAGGTACTCTGTTCACTACCTGTTCAGGTACTCTTAGACTTTCTCTACATCCATCTCTCTGTACCTCACTGTGACTTCACCGTGTTGACAGTCATGAGGAATGAACAGAACTTCAGCTTTCACAGATTTATTTCTGCAACAAGCTTTCATTTTTCTAAAACGCGTGATTGTTTCCGATGGTGTTGAAGGTCTGCCTCCCACTGACAGGATGCACCGAGACCTAAAGTCTGTTACAGCATTTCTTTGTTTTCTCTCTCTTTGTAGCAGTTTTGTGTCTCTCTGTGATTGTTTTGCTTCTTTATGTCGGCGGCTGTCTGTCTGCTAATAACAAGAGTCATTTCATATTAATATTAAAAGTATTAAATAGTGGAGCTTTAAAGTGCGTCTGGATGAGGAGGAGATTTTACAGCCGTGGGGCGGCAACAACTTGATCAAATTTAGACTTAGATGAAGACAAAAGGTGGTGACGTTTGCTGACAGACCTTTAAGGACACTTCTGGTTTACAGCGTCAGCAAACAACTCACCTCCACAGCAGTAGTGTGTGTGAGTAGCTCGGACCTGCTGCAGCAGACGCTCCATGGCCTCGATGTGGCCCCGCCTCCTGGGCCCCCGACCGTCGCTCTCCCTCCAATCTGAACAAAAGACCGGAGGACCAACAGTGAGAGGACGTCTTCAACAAAAGACCGGAGGACCAACAGTGAGAGGACGTCTTCAACAAAAGACCGGATGACCAACAGTGAGAGGACGTCTTCAACAAAAGACCGGAGGACCAACAGTGAGAGGACGTCTTCAACAAAAGACCGGAGGACCAACAGTGAGAGGACGTCCTCAACAAAAGACCGGAGGACCAACAGTGAGAGGACGTCCTCAACAAAAGACCGGAGGACCAACAGTGAGAGGACGTCTTCAACAAAAGACCGGAGGACCAACAGTGAGAGGACGTCCTCAACAAAAGACCGGAGCACCAACAGTGAGAGGACGTCTTCAACAAAAGGCCGGAGGACCAACAGTGAGAGGACGTCCTCAACAAAAGACCGGAGGACCAACAGTGAGAGGACGTCTTCAACAAAACACCGGAGGACAAACAGTGAGAGGACGTCTTCAACAAAACACCGGAGGACCAACAGTGAGAGGACGTCCTCAACAAAAGACCGGAGGACCAACAGTGAGAGGACGTCTTCAACAAAACACCGGAGGACAAACAGTGAGAGGACGTCTTCAACAAAAGACCGGAGGACAAACAGTGAGAGGACGTCTTCAACAAAAGACCGGAGGACAAACAGTGAGAGGACGTCTTCAACAAAAGACCGGAGGACAAACAGTGAGAGGACGTCCTCAACAAAAGACCGGCGGACAAACAGTGAGAGGACGTCTTCAACAAAAGACCGGAGGACTAAGAGTGAGAGGACGTCCTCAACAAAAGACCGGAGGACCAACAGTGAGAGGACGTCTTCAACAAAAGGCCGGAGGACCAACAGTGAGAGGACGTCCTCAACAAAAGACCGGAGGACCAACAGTGAGAGGACGTCCTCAACAAAAGACCGGAGGACCAACAGTGAGAGGACGTCTTCAACAAAAGACCGGCGGACCAACAGTGAGAGGACGTCTTCAACAAAACACCGGAGGACCAACAGTGAGAGGACGTCTTCAACAAAAGACCGGAGGACAAACAGTGAGAGGACGTCTTCAACAAAACACCGGAGGACCAACAGTGAGAGGACGTCTTCAACAAAAGACCGGAGGACAAACAGTGAGAGGACGTCTTCAACAAAACACCGGAGGACCAACAGTGAGAGGACGTCTTCAACAAAAGACCGGAGGACCAACAGTGAGAGGACGTCTTCAACAAAAGACCGGCGGACCAACAGTGAGAGGACGTCTTCAACAAAAGACCGGAGGACCAACAGTGAGAGTACGTCTTCAACAAAAGACCGGAGGACCAACAGTGAGAGTACGTCTTCAACAAAAGACCGGAGGACCAACAGTGAGAGTACGTCTTCAACAAAAGACCGGAGGACAAACAGTGAGAGGACGTCCTCAACAAAAGACCGGAGGACCAACAGTGAGAGGACGTCTTCAACAAAAGACCGGAGGACCAACAGTGAGAGTACGTCTTCAACAAAAGACCGGAGGACAAACAGTGAGAGGACGTCTTCAACAAAACACCGGAGGACCAACAGTGAGAGGACGTCTTCAACAAAAGACCGGAGGACCAACAGTGAGAGGACGTCTTCAACAAAAGACCGGCGGACCAACAGTGAGAGGACGTCTTCAACAAAAGACCGGAGGACCAACAGTGAGAGTACGTCTTCAACAAAAGACCGGAGGACCAACAGTGAGAGTACGTCTTCAACAAAAGACCGGAGGACCAACAGTGAGAGTACGTCTTCAACAAAAGACCGGAGGACAAACAGTGAGAGGACTTCCTCAACAAAAGACCGGAGGACCAACAGTGAGAGGACGTCTTCAACAAAAGACCGGAGGACCAACAGTGAGAGGACGTCCTCAACAAAAGACCGGAGGACCAACAGTGAGAGGACGTCTTCAACAAAACACCGGAGGACAAACAGTGAGAGGACGTCTTCAACAAAACACCGGAGGACCAACAGTGAGAGGACGTCTTCAACAAAAGACCGGAGGACAAACAGTGAGAGGACGTCTTCAACAAAAGACCAGAGGACCAACAGTGAGAGGACGTCCTCAACAAAAGACCGGAGGACAAACAGGGAGAGGACGTCTTCAACAAAAGACGGAGGACCAACAGTGAGAGGACGTCTTCAACAAAAGACCGGAGGACCAACAGTGAGAGTACGTCTTCAACAAAAGACCGGAGGACAAACAGTGAGAGGACGTCTTCAACAAAAGACCGGAGGACCAACAGTGAGAGGACGTCTTCAACAAAAGACCGGAGGACAAACAGTGAGAGGACGTCTTCAACAAAAGACCGGAGGACAAACAGTGAGAGGACGTCCTCAACAAAAGACCGGCGGACAAACAGTGAGAGGACGTCTTCAACAAAAGACCGGAGGACCAACAGTGAGAGGACGTCTTCAACAAAAGACCGGAGGACCAACAGTGAGAGGACGTCCTCAACAAAAGACCGGAGGACCAACAGTGAGAGGATGGCCTCAACAAAAGACCGGAGGACAAACAGTGAGAGGACGTCTTCAACAAAAGACCGGAGGACCAACAGTGAGAGGACGTCCTCAACAAAAGACCGGAGGACAAACAGTGAGAGGACGTCCTCAACAAAAGACCGGAGGACCAACAGTGAGAGGACGTCTTCAACAAAAGACCGGAGGACAAACAGTGAGAGGACGTCTTCAACAAAAGACCGGAGGACAAACAGTGAGAAGGACGTCCTCAACAAAACACCGGAGGACCAACAGTGAGAGGACGTCTTCAACAAAAGACCGGAGGACCAAGAGTGAGAGGACGTCTTCAACAAAAGACCGGAGGACCAACAGTGAGAGGAAACAACAACTAAAGTACAATTTAGCACATACAAGTACTATATCACATACAAGTACTTTTGCACATTTAAGTACTTTAGCACATATAAGTACTTTTGCACATACAAGTACTTTAGCACATATAAGTACTTTAGCACATACAAGTACTTTAGCACATATAAGTACTTTAGCACATATAAGTACTTTAGCTTGGTGATTGGTGCATAAAATTAAAATTAAATAATCAAATCCTCACATTTGAGAAGATGCAACCAGAACATATTTTAATAAAACATTGTGATTTTTCATTTTCTGTCTTTTGACAAATCAACTGATGGTTTTTGAACCAACGACAGTCGTCTCTACTCATGAGGTCATCACTGAAGATATCCTTCTATAATGTGCAGTATTGATCAGAGGCGATCAGAGAAGAAGAGTAGAAGTATAGAACTCACTGGAGGGAGCTGCAGATGGAGGCCGGGAGGAGGCCGGAGGACCCCAGCCCTTCATGTTGTACGCCGACACCCGGACGTAGTAGAGTCGACCCTGAACCGTAAGAACACACAGTAGCACATTAACGTCCATCAAGACCATCAACGCTCCAGGGTACACCAAGTAAAGATGGCCGACGTTGACTTAACACAAAAAGAAATCCACTGCTTCTCCTGACATACCAGAATATATAATATATATATATATAAACATATATATAAAGACACAATGCGCAGGTCTTTCATCTGAAAGGAGACATTCACAGAGTCCATGAAAAGAAGGTTTCTCTGTCTGTGAGTCAGCTCTACAAAGTGGACTGGGACATGGAAAAGGTTGGTTTGGTTCTTGCGGTCGTTTGTGTGTCTTTCTCGTCATTTTGTGTCTCTTTGTAGTTGTTTAGCATCTCTTTGTAGTTGTTTAGCTTCTCTTTGTAGTTGTTTTGCATCTCTTTGTAGTTGTTTAGCATCTCTTTGTAGTTGTTTAGCATCTCTTTGTAGTTGTTTAGCTTCTCTTTGTAGTTGTTTAGCATCTCTTTGTAGTTGTTTAGCATCTCTTTGTAGTTGTTTAGCTTCTCTTTGTAGTTGTTTAGCATCTCTTTGTAGTTGTTTAGCATCTCTTTGTAGTTGTTTAGCATCTCTTTGTAGTTGTTTAGCTTCTCTTTGTAGTTGTTTTGCATCTCTTTGTAGTTGTTTAGCTTCTCTTTGTAGTTGTTTAGCATCTCTTTGTAGTTGTTTAGCATCTCTTTGTAGTTGTTTAGCTTCTCTTTGTCGTTGTTTTACGTCTCTTTGTCGTTGTTTTACGTCTCTTTGTAGTTGTTTAGCTTCTCTTTGTCGTTGTTTAGCTTCTCTTTGTAGTTGTTTAGCATCTCTTTGTCGTTGTTTATCTTCTCTTTGTAGTTGTTTAGCTTCTCTTTGTCGTTGTTTAGCTTCTCTTTGTAGTTGTTTAGCTTCTCTTTGTCGTTGTTTAGCTTCTCTTTGTAGTTGTTTAGCATCTCTTTGTCGTTGTTTATCTTCTCTTTGTAGTTGTTTAGCTTCTCTTTGTCGTTGTTTAGCTTCTCTTTGTAGTTGTTTAGCTTCTCTTTGTCGTTGTTTAGCTTCTCTTTGTAGTTGTTTAGCATCTCTTTGTCGTTGTT
>CM051708.1:20365970-20368470 GCA_028022725.1 Lycodopsis pacificus
TATATATATAATACAGTATAATACAGTATATTACAGTATAGTACAGTATAATATAGCATAATACAGTATAATACCATATATTACAGTATAATACAGTATAGTACAGTATAATACCGCATATTACAGTATAATACTGTATATTACAGTATAATACAGTATAATAATACAGTATAATACAGTATAGTACAGTACAATACAGTATAGTAAAGTATAATACAGTATAATACAGTATAGTACAGTATAATACAGTATAATACAGTATAGTACAGCATAATACAGTATAATACCATATATTACAGTATAATACAGTATAGTACAGTATAATACAGTATAATACAGTATAATAGTACAGTATAATACAGTATAATAGTACAGTATAATACAGTATAGTACAGTATAATACAGTATAATACAGTATAATACAGTATAGTACAGTATAATACAGCATAATACAGTATAATACCATATATTACAGTATAATACAGTATAGTACAGTATAATACCGTATATTACAGTATAATACTGTATATTACAGTATAATACAGTATAATAATACAGTATAATACAGTATAGTACAGTACAATACAGTATAGTAAAGTATAATACAGTATAATACAGTATAATACAGTATAGTACAGTATAATACAGTATAATACAGTATAGTACAGCATAATACAGTATAATACCATATATTACAGTATAATACAGTATAGTACAGTATAATACAGTATAATACAGTATAATAGTACAGTATAATACAGTATAGTACAGTATAATACAGTATAGTATAATACAGTATAATACAGTATAGTATAATACACTATAATACAGTATAGTATAATACAGTATAGTACAGTATAATACAGTATAATACAGTATAGTACAGTATAGTACAGCATAATACAGTATAATACCATATATTACAGTATAATACAGTATAGTACAGTATAATACCGTATAATAGAGTATAGTACAGTATAATACTGTATATTACAGTATAATACAGTATAATAGAGTAAAGGAAACACTTAAAGACAGAAGAAATACTGAGAGAGGAGCAAAGGAAAAACAAGAAGAGGAGATGCAGAGAGGAAGAGGATATGCAGAGAAGAAGAAGAGATGTAGAGAAGAGGAGATGTAGAGAAGAGGAGATGAGGAATAATAACTCTGTGTTTACAGTTCGTTACTGCTTAATACAGCGGAGGACAGACACACAGGAAGACAAACACTTTGATTTACAAAATAAAAGTCTTCATTTTTTATTTTTTTTTAACCTTTATTTAACCAGGTGAGTCCCATTGAGATTAAAAATCTCTTTTTCAAGGGAGACCTGGGCCAAGACAGGCAGCAACACAAGAAACACAATCATGACATGTAGCTGCAGTAATCGTCATAACAACACAAACACCTTCTGTTGATTTGATTGGTCGAGGAGTTATCACTGTCTCAGGATGTTGAGTCACAACTCAGCAGTACATAACTCTGATGTGTGTGTGTGTGTCAGGAGAGTGTTTAAGTGTGTGTGTGTGTGTGTGTGTGTCAGGAGAGTGTTTATGAGAGTGTGTGTGTGTGTGTGTGTCAGGAGAGTGTTTATGAGAGTGTGTGTGTGTGTGTGTGTGTCAGGAGAGTGTTTATGAGAGTGTGTGTGTGTGTGTATGTGTGTGTCAGGAGAGTGTTTATGAGAGTGTGTGTGTGTGTGTGTGTGTGTCAGGAGAGTGTTTATGAGAGTGTGTGTATGTGTGTGTGTGTGTGTCAGGAGAGTGTTTATGAGAGTGTGTGTGTGTGTGTGTGTGTGTGTGTGTGTGTGTGTGTGTGTGTGTGTGTGTCAGGAGAGTGTTTATGAGTGTGTGGGAGTTTTTCCCAGCAGCCCCAGCAGAAAGAGTGTGAGGCAGCAAGGAAATGACTTGCATCGATCAAACGAACGGTGCATCCCGGGAGTCATTGAACATCACGACTACAGCGCCCTCTAGTGGGGGGGAGGTTATGACAGCCGGGGGGGGTCAATAAAACATCGGAATTCAACTTCCTGTTTAGAACCGACCAACGGCGTTAACGGAATACACTTTGTTGTTGTTACACCAGCAGACATGTGGCTTACCAGAGACAGTGAATGATGTCATGAAGCAGAGATGATGGTGTTTCGTTTATCTTTGACTTCCTCAACAAGTACAAAGCAGCACGAGAGGATATTTCAGCCACGATTGATGAAACTTTATCGACAGCAAAGCCCCGTTCCTCTCACACAGGTTTAGCTTGAGTGACGCATAGAAACACAAATGATCTCCCGATTAAAATCAGTCTTCATGTGCGACGGCCGTGATGACGTCGCTCTCACCTCACACCGTCTTTAAACTTCAGAGACTAAAAACAAAGACTTCTGAACGTGGACGGATGAAAGATGTTCTTCATGGAGGGAAAGCTTCCTGCTCTACTGAACAATGAATAACTCGATAATGAAGTCTGAAGAAGCGAACCGATCATTCTTCAGTCAGACAGACTA
>CM051708.1:20373470-20380970 GCA_028022725.1 Lycodopsis pacificus
AAACCTCAGGTCGTGTTGTTCACTCAGGGATGAGAAGAGAAGGGTGTACTGAAGTATTTATCATTCAAATCCACGAATAATCAGGTTGAATAAAAGACATTTTCTTCTGTTCCTCTGAAGAAGTCGTGGCCATGAGAATCCATTGGTGATGTCTGGACACATGGAAGCCTTCAGTCACTGCAGAGCTGAAAGGACCCAGCATCAGTGCGACAGACTGACGCTTTGATTCGCTGTAAATATGAAGGACATGTCACGTTACCGTGACAACATGTTGTGGACAATTGTGGGTTTTTATTTCGTTCCTCTTCCTCTGATTTAAACGTCTTCAGACTCGCAGGACGTGACGTGATTGTACAATAACTTATTTACTTGTTTTTGTCCAAACAAAAACGAAAACAAAGAAATGTTTGACAAATAAATTTCATGTGTTTGTATGTTTTTGTGTAAATTTTATATTTCAGGCTGAACTCACATTTCGTCCTCTTTGTTTACCTTCTTTTTAACGTGGTAAACCGTGTTGTAACGTCACATTGCTATGAATTGTGGGTAATTCCCACAATCTCTAGTTTCACGTATTCTTTAGGGCGGGGCTACACAGTGATTGACAGGTACCAGAGACGTATACGGCGTCTCTACGTCACTCCTCCACAGTCCATGTATGGTCACTTCCTGTTCACTGGTTGCAAAAAAACATCAGTCCATCAACGAATGGGTGAGCTCATGACGACTACGTCCACTTCTTATGAACAGTCGCTGATTATTTCCTGTAGAACCTGAGAATCATCACTGAAACATACGTTTTGTTGACGTTTAGAGACGACTTCCTCCCTTTTCGTCATAAAGTGCCAGTGAAGCTGTAAAGCTGCTGTCTGCTGGTCCAGAAGCTCAAACAGGTGGAGCTCAAAGGAACTCACCGATCCGACGCTTTACGGTTGAATTCAATTCCACTGAATGAAGATGGAAAAACAATCAGCAATAACCCTAACCCTATATATGATGAGGTTCTCTCAGAAACCTTCCCCCTCAGGCAGAATACAGGAGGTCTTTTCCTGCTGCTTCATTTCATCAGGACTTATTGGAAATATTTAAACATTTCAGCAGCAAAGAGCAGAAAGCACTTGACTTCAGACGATGAAGACGAAGAACCAGAGAAGCCAACTGAGGATGATGATGATGGTAGAAAGAAAGACTTACTTCTTCCTGGTGTCGTGTCTGCTGCTGGTTCCCAGACTCTGAGGGGAGACACAGAGGAGGACAGTCATCAGCATCACTAAACACAAATGACACCACCGCTGTTCCTCTGAACACATTCAAGTCCCACCACAAACACACATCAGTGTTCAGGAGGAAGGGAACGGTTGGACTCAGATATCAGAGATGCAGGCAGGTGTTGTCCAGTCACACTGGGAACCAGCGCTGACGACATATCGATTCACAACGAGCTGCTTTCACAAAACTAAACTATCGGTTCATCTGACTCATCGACAATCAGTGGCAAACAAAGTGACTCAAAGCCATGATTTGATCCGACTCAATCGTTCTCTGATCCGTTGAAGAAACACTTGATGTTTATATTTGTCCTCAGATTGTCAAAAGGTTGCTGAGGAGATACGAGGTTGATGCAGATTACTGTCTGTAGTTTTTATCTCATCCAGCTCTTTGCAGGCACCTCTTGTCACCAATACAACTGAAGCTCAGGCGATGAGGACCAGTGATATTCTGATGCTTGTAATCCACCGACGTAGAGCTCTCCTGGACCCTGAACGTCTCTGAGGTCCAGATGTCTTCTCTCCATGAAGTCGTGTTGTTGTTTGTATCTGGTTGATGACGGTAGAGTCAACGTGGGCAATGAAATAATGAAATAATGAAACAATGAAACAATGAAAGCATTTCTTGGCTTATTTCACACGATGAAAACGTCTTTAAAATATTAAAGACATAAGAAGAAAGCATTTACATGGAAATGTCTTCAGGCAAAACACAGAAACAGAACGACTGGATGTAAAAACAACGTCTTTATAAAATCAACAAGATGTAAACGAGTGGAAGACTGCAGCGGCGTGTTCCCACGGCGAGACACGAGATATGAGTGAGGTCACAGCTGCAGTGAATCAAACCTGCTGGGTGAAGATGAAGAGTGTGTGGGAGGAGGAGGAAGATGAAGGAACCAGCGATTTGTCCCATGGCTGTCTTGAGTGAAGGATTCTGGGATCGAGTCGATGGAAGGACGGCAGGGTTCGGACAGCGTGGGGCGAAAATACTCTGTCGCCTTGACAACTGAAGACGGGGAGGAAGGGAAGATGGATGTCTGCTCATTGAGGTCTCAGAGGCCCCCCCCCCCTCATAACTATGGCCATTCTTCTGCTCACAAACATCGCTGCGTTTATCGGCGTCGTCGGGCTTCTTTCCTCGCAATCTTTGATTAAATCGCATCTCAACTTCTAGTATCTTCTTATTGTATCATATCGTCTTACTGTATCATATCTTCTGACTGTATCATATCTTCTTACTGTATCATATCTTCTTATTGTATCATATCTTCTTACTGTATCATATCGTCTTACTGTATCATATCTTCTTATTGTATCATATCGTCTTACTGTGTCATATCTTCTTATTGTATCATATCGTCTTATTGTATCATATCTTCTTATTGTATCATATCGTCTTACTGTATCATATCTTCTTACTGTATCATATCGTCTTACTGTATCATATCTTCTTATTGTATCATATATTCTTATTGTATCATATCTTCTTACTGTATCATATCTTCTTATTGTATCATATCTTCTTATTGTATCATATATTCTTATTGTATCATATCTTCTTACTGTATCATATCTTCTTATTGTATCATATCTTCTTACTGTATCATATCGTCTTATTGTATCATATCGTCTTATTGTATCATATCTTCTTATTGTATCATATCTTCTTACTGTATCATATCTTCTTATTGTATCATATATTCTTATTGTATCATATCTTCTTATTGTATCATATATTCTTATTGTATCATATCTTCTTACTGTATCATATCTTCTTATTGTATCATATCTTCTTACTGTATCATATCGTCTTATTGTATCATATCGTCTTATTGTATCATATCTTCTTATTGTATCATATCTTCTTACTGTATCATATCGTCTTATTGTATCATATCGTCTTATTGTATCATATCTTCTTATTGTATCATATCGTCTTACTGTATCATATCTTCTTATTGTATCATATCTTCTTATTGTATCATATATTCTTATTGTATCATATCTTCTTATTGTATCTTATGGTCTTCTCTTTTGATCATCACATCCTCTGCGTTCGTTCTTATTGGTTGACAGATGAACATCTGTCAGGATTCGACATCATCACCACGATCCGTCACAGCGAGAGCTTCCTCGTCTTCATTCAGTCTCACAGCTTCAAATCAGTCCGAGCACATTTACATTTCCTGACTTGTAGTTTTTATTTCCTGTGAGCTGTCGCAAAGTCACGCGATGCTTCCAACGTGTTCAAACACGTCACATGACTCCTGACGTCCTGGTTCACCTCTCCTGTTCTCAAGATCACATCTTTTTAAATCGAAGTGTCTGAAGACGGGAAATCTTTGCTCTCTTCAGAGACACCACACTCCATTCACAGAACTCAGAAGAACACAGGAGCTGTTTGACCGGTTCACTATTCATGTTTTATATTCTTGCAAAGACACGATTTTCAGATGAATAATCTTCAGCACATAATATGACTCAGTGCTTAAGTTCATATATTCATGTTGGACGTTTACCGATGCTTCAAGTGGACACTGAACGCATCGCACAGAGACAGGAAGCAGTCAGGAGATGTTCAAATGTAAAAAAAGTATCGTGAGTTAATGTGATGTTGCTTTCATTCCTGTAATATGATGTAGTTATATTTGAGGGTCAGTGTGATATTAAGAAGTTTTAGTTGAAGGATAAAAACACTGGTTTAACTTCAACGGTCAAAGGTTCAACGTTTTAGTCTTTTAATGTACATATGAAGTCTTTTGTGCTGTATAACATGTGTGATGTGTGTCCATGTGGGTTATCAGGACCTCAAAGAGAGACACGCTGACCTGAAGAGGACCGGACGACGTCTCACTTCCTCTTTCTCTCTGATGGCATTTCTGTGAATGTCAAGACATCTGATGAGACGACGCCGGCCCTTTAATGTCAGAGGACGTCCTCTCAGCCCGGAGACGACTTCTATCAATACTGACGTGTGTGTGTGTGTGTGTGAGACGTGTGTGTGTGTGTGTGTGTGTGTGTGTGTGTGATCAAGACATTCAGCGTAAACTGGATTCACTAAATATGAATTGATATTATTAATATGTTCATAAAGTGGAGCGCTGAATTCAAACAAAGGAGCCGAGCAGAACTTAACAATAAAAAGATTATTTAAAAAGATAAGATTCCTACTGAGCGGTTACATGAATAATGAAATATTACACTAATATCGCTGTTTACATGCAGCCGTTCATCACAAGAACATCATCAGAACCTCAAGAGAACATCACCAGAACCTCAAGACAACATCATGAGAACATCAAGAGAACATCACCAGAACATCACCAGAACCTCAAGACAACATCATGAGAACATCACCAGAACCTCAAGAGAACATCAACAGAACCTCAAGAGAACATCACCAGAACCTCAAGACAACATCAAGAGAACCTCATGAGAACATCAAGAGAACCTCATGAGAACATCATGAGAAGATCACCAGAACCTCATGAGAACATCATGAGAACACCATGAGAGCATCACCAGAACCTCAAGACAACATCATGAGAACATCAAGAGAACCTCAAGACAACATCATGAGAACATCAAGAGAACCTCATGAGAACATCATGAGAAGATCACCAGAACATCATGAGAACATCATGAGAGCATCATGAGAGCATCACCAGAACCTCAAGACAACATCATGAGAACATCAAGAGAACATCACCAGAACATCACCAGAACCTCAAGACAACATATATATACATATATATACACATACATACATATATATACATATATATACACATACATACATATACATACATATATATACATATACACATATATACATATATACATATATATATATATATACATACACATACACACTATATATATGAACTTAATATAGTAAGGAGAGGAGGAAAGGAGGAGGAGAGAGGAGATGGAGGAGAGAGGAGATGAGGAGAGAGGAGATGAGGAGAGAGGAGATGAGGAGAGAGGAGATGAGGAGATAAGGAGGTGGAGGAGAGAGGAGATGAGGAGAGAGGAGATGAGGAGGTGGAGGAGAGAGGAGATGAGGAGGTGGAGGAGAGAGGAGATGAGGAGGTGGAGGAGAGAGGAGATGAGGAGAGAGGAGATGAGGAGGTGGAGGAGAGAGGAGATGAGGAGGTGGAGGAGAGAGTATTTTTCCGTGGTGATGAGGGACAAAAGCAGGATGTTTCTGTCTCCTAGCTGCTTGTGAGAGGAGGTATAGGGAGGAGAGGAGGAGGAGAGGAGGAGGAGAGAGTATTTTTCCATGGAGGTCCTGATGAAGGACAAACACAGCAGCATGTTTCTGTCTCTTGGCTGCTTGTGTTGCCTGGAAATCTGATATTTACTGAGACGATAGAGCAGAAAGTCAGAGACAGACATCACAGAACCTCCTCCTCTCCTCCTCCTACTTCACCTCCTCTCCTCTGCTCCTCCTCTCCTCTGCTCCTCCTACTTCACCTCCTCTCCTCTGCTCCTCCTCTCCTCTGCTCCTCCTCTGCTCCTCCTACTTCACCTCCTCTCCTCTTCTCCTCCTCTCCTCTGCTCCTCCTCTCCTCTGCTCCTCCTCTGCTCCTCCTACTTCACCTCCTCTCCTCTGCTCCTCCTCTCCTCTGCTCCTCCTCTGCTCCTCCTACTTCACCTCCTCTCCTCTTCTCCTCCTCTCCTCCTCCTCTCCTCTGCTCCTCCTCTGCTCCTCCTACTTCACCTCCTCTCCTCTGCTCCTCCTCTGCTCCTCCTCTGCTCCTCCTACTTCACCTCCTCTGCTCTGCTCCTCTGCGGACATGAAGAGGATTGAATGAGGACACTGGGTCGTGTCCCTCATGTGTTTCAGTGGACTCTCTGGATGATGATGAGGATCAAGGGTCCTGATCAGGTCTGTGATCGGCTCACAGTCTGGATCCAGGACCGTACTGATCCCAGGTCAGACCACGTGACCACAGAGTGCAGTAATGATGTGTTTCACCAACATCCTCAGCGTGAGTCACAGCTGAGCCAGAACCAGAACCAGAACCAGAACCAGAGCTTTTATCACCACACACACAATGTACTGCAGACCACAGACCTCCATGAGGTTCAGACTGAGACTGAGGATCAACAGCGATCCTCCGACAGGAGGCCGTGAGGCCGTAGTTCAGGAGCTGCATGAAGCTCGTTGAGGATCCTGACGTCAGCAGGACGGCATCAGCTGATCATGATCTGATCAATAAGCTGTCCGTACACATCCTTCACAGAGCACAGCGGTGAACACAACAACACAACGAGCTGAAAGATGCTGAAACAAGCTGCAGTATGAACAACGGACGAGCTGAAGCTCATCACTGTGATGAAGGCCGATGAAGACCTCTGAAGTGGGAGGAGTCAGCTCCTCTATTCACTGACTCATGGTTGGACCAGGACTCCTCACTATTATTCACTTGCTCCACAATAAAAGCCTGAAGCGCCGGCATCTAACCAAGATGGCGACGGACACAAACAAAGATGTCAAAGGCCAAAACCAAGACGCTAATGGACTAAAACCAAGATGGCGGCGGCCTAAACGCTGAAGGAGAAGCTTCAGAACAACAAAGCAACAGCTGACCACGGAGACCTGCAACAAGCAGTCGATGCTTCTGAGCCCCAGAGCGGCTTTCATGCTTTTGAACAGCGATATTTGGACAAAGACGGCGAAACGTCCCGAGTCCTCATGTTGTTGTTGAGTTCAGTCATCTATCGAACACAAACACTCGATATTGATCTAATAACGGTGAGATACTGAACTCACATGGAGGTTGTGGATCTTCTTCCGGCCTCTCAGTCCACTCAGCAGTCTCAGGTGAGGCTGCTCTCGGCCCGCCGGCTGCAGCAGTCGGTCGTCAACCGACACCGTCTTCCTCAGGACGCCCCCCCGGTCGCCGGCCCACGCCGCCCCGCCTCCTTCGGCGAGGGGGAGGCTCCGCCCTCCTCTTGCTGTCGGGTTCCCCCCCGACACCGGAGACGGATCAGGTGACCAGAAGTCACGCTGCACCGAACCTGGACAAGAGAAACCAGAGACACCCTGCTGTTACTGTGCACACACACACACACACACACACACACACACACACACACACACACACACACACACACACACACACACACACACACACACACACACACACACACACACACACACTCCCCTTGAGGACATTCTTTTCTCGGCTTCTTTGAATTATAAATAATGAATTAAAAGGTT
>CM051708.1:20385970-20390970 GCA_028022725.1 Lycodopsis pacificus
TCTGTTAACAACCAGGTGAGTCCTGGAGAGACAGGAGGAGACTGAGGACCGAGAACATCGACCTCCGAGTCTTTGAAGTGCTCAAGAACAACAGCTACAGCTCCATGACATCATCAGCTGATGAAGACCATGTGATACGATCAAAAGCTGCTGGACCAACATTAAACGCAGCGCGGCAGCTAATTAATTCAGTCGTGAACCCGACACCGAGGAAGTGGACACGCGTACGTCCGGTGGTCCTGATACCTGTCCTCTGAGACCACGTAGCTCCCCCAGGACCCTCTGACCCTCTTCCTCCTCCTCAAGACCTGGTCCATAAGCCGAGTCCAACTCCTCATCTGAGACCAGCGTTACGAAACAACCCGCTCTTCACCAGTTTACTGCTTTAGTTTTAAGAGAATGAAATATTTGAGGATTCGAACAGAAACACAGTCACACAGGACTGAAGAGGTCCAGTGCTGCAGGACCAGGTCTGTTCAGGTGTTCAGAGACCAACAGGGGTGTTACCTGACCTCACTGTGTGTGTGTGTGTGTGTGTGTGTGTGTGTGTGTGTGTGTGTGTGTGTGTGTGTGTGTGCGGTGCTTCAGATATCTCGGGGTATCGGTCAGGAGCTCTTTGTGTCAAATGAAAGGAGACTAGTGTTGCATTTACTTGCAGTAGGAAAAGTCAACATCCACACGATGCGGCTGCGTAACAGCGAGGCTTTAAAGTGATTGATGTGAGAACATGTTGCACCTGCAGCGCTGCAGCTGGATGCTGGTGAACACATGAAGAGATGCTCTGGTTTAGAACATGAAGCGTCCTTTGGTCTCCTACAGAGTCTGAACTGTTCGTAAAATGTCTTTTTCTCGTTCCTCCGGCTCAGAAAAGCCTCTTTTCTACCATGAAAGCTTGAACGGCCTCCAGATCCTTCAGACCTGCTGCAGGATTTAACATCCTGAGAATCAGCCTCACAAACGACCTGCCGTGGTCCTCACACATCTCCACCCCGGAGGAGAAACGTCTGTTCTTCTGAAAGAGAACCTCAGTGGTCCTCATCTACTGCGCTTCAGTCATATTGGTGACAGGAGGTGCCTGCAAAGAGCTGGAAGGAGATTAAAAGACAGGAAAGCCTGCTGAGGTCTGGAAAGAGGTTCAGGAGATCAGCTGCTTGTTGTCTGCTGCTCTCATGCATTCAAATGAGACGACAACCTGCATTGAGCTGTGCAGCCCTGATGTACAATCAGCTGTAAACCTTCCTTCTTTCCTCGTTGAGACTCCTAATAGTTCCCTCCTAAAGAGCCCCCCCACTCATAACAACCACACTTCCTGGTTCTAGCGGGACGCCCCCCCCCCCGGGCTCCCTGAAGGCTCTTATCTCTCTCTACATAACTGCAACTACATCACCATGGAGACGGACAAATACTTTATGAGCTACAACAACTGAGGAGGAAGAGGAGCAGGAGGAGGAGGAGCAGGAGGAGGAGGAGGAGCAGCAGGAGGAGGAGGAGGAATAGGAGGAGGAGCAGGAGGAATAGGAGGAGGAGGAGGAGGAGGAGGAGGAGGAGGAGGAGGAATAGGAGCAGGAGGAGGAGCAGCAGGAGGAGGAGGAGCAGGAGGAGCAGGAGGAGGAGCAGCAGGAGGAGGAGGAGGAATAGGAGGAGGAGGAGGAGCAGGAGGAATAGGAGGAGGAGGAGGAGGAGGAATAGGAGGAGGAGGAGCAGGAGCAGGAGGAGAGGATGTCAGGGAGCTGAGTCGCTACTTAAACACCGTCTAAAGGAGACATCAGAACCTGTATTCGGTCCACAGAAAACAGTGGAACCAGCGATGTGATGCGCGTCGAACAACATCTCCAGTGAGCAGCTGCTTCATGTGTTCATGTGTTCAAAGCCTGCAGGAGGAACAGTGAGTCAGAACGCTGTCCTCTCAGCTGAATGAATGAGTGAAGCTGATGAACTAGTTGTAAAGGTGAAACATGTTGAATGAGATTAAGATCCAAACACTCAAGAGTTCAGAGTGAACAGAACTGAACTACTGAAGTCTATCAAGTAAAGTCCGTTTCAGCAATTTAACTAAATTGCTGAAACGTAAATTCATTATTCAGATTCATTTAACAGCGTTATCGTCTGCTTTGCACTTTAAATGAAAACATGAGTTTACATGAGTAAAAACTCAATAAATGTCTCCAGGTAAACTCTGTGACAAAGACAAAAGAACTTCAGACTTTCTTTTGTCTCCTTGTTTGTGGACGAGCATGACATTGAGTAAATGTAGATCAATAAAACATAATAAAGCGCGTTGGTTCAGCGGCTGCTCGTCGATTGATCGTGCATCATCTCTGCATCACTGTCAGATGACCTGCAGTAGCGTTAGATATTCACTCGTTCACCTCTCAACACACCTGCGTGGCGTCTCCGTCGCTCCCGCATCGCTGCAGGAGGAGCGACGGCAGTTGGAGGCCGGGGACGAGGAGGAGGAGGAGGAGTTGGATGCATGTGATGAAGAGGAGGAGGAGGAGGAGGTGCGGGTGGAGTCCAGGGCTCTGGGCAGCAGCAGTGAGGACGGCATGCACAGCCATGTCTCCAGGTTGGAGAACTTGGAGTAGCTCAGCATCTCCAGAACACTGAGACACACAATCAAACAACTGTATTTGAATAATACTCCTTTAAACTGTGACAAACAGAAAAGAGACGATCTCTTTTAAAACAGGACACAAAAGCCTCATTCAGAAGACCTGCACTCATTTAGCATCGGACTCTTTATTGGGAGGCTGTTTCAGGGCGGAGGAGCAATAACAAGTTAAAGTTGCATCACTCTTCAAGTCCTGAGGCTCCTCTCACAGGTCAGAGGTCAACCAGCTCATTGCGCTCTACAGAGCTTCACAGGGAGCTCCAGCTCGTAGTTAACCCGTCCGACAGACGCAGGTAGAGCCCAGCTGGTGAGCCAAACACAGAGCTACAAGAGAGAACCGAGGACTTTCACCTGGCGACACAAAGACAAAGACTCCTGATGAGTCATCACGCTGCTCTGCAACTGATCAATGTGGGAATTCGGAACCGTTTGCTAACAAGTTCAACTTAAAAAGGTGATTAAGCTGTCAAACAAGTTCCCCAATAACACATGGCTTATTGAAAGCGTAAAACCCTGAAAACGTCATATCTCAACTTCAAAAAGAAATGCAGAAATCTCTCATGAAAGAATCAAAAACACGGAGTCGGATCCAGCCGCTGGATAAGAAGCTGATTGAATGAAATACATCATCAAGGACTTTTGATGTGAGAGAACAACATGGAAACAGATCAAGAACAAAATAGAAGAAGTAAAACATAATCATAATTGAATATTAGAAACATAGCGTTGACCACTAAGAGCCAGTTACCTCTCCTCTCCCCCTCCTGGGAGCTCATCGCTCTCGTCTTCGGCTTGGAAGACGCAGGAAGTCCTGGAGTCCCGCGATGACAGCAAAACACAGGAGTTATCAGAGTCCACGGACATCTTCAGCCATATCTGCAGAGGATCAGAGAGGGGAACGGGTCAGCTAACGGGTCAGCTAACGGGTCAGCTAACGGGTCAGTTAACGGGTCAGCTAATGGGGTCAGCTAACGGGTCAGCTAACGGGGTCAGCTAATGGGGTCAGCTAACGGGTCAGCTAACGGGGTCAGCTAACGGGTCAGCTAACGGGTCAGCTAACGGGGTCAGCTAACGGGTCAGCTAACGGGTCAGCTAACGGGTCAGCTAACGGGTCAGCTAACGGGGTCAGCTAACGGGGTCAGCTAACGGGGTCAGCTAATGGGGTCAGCTAACGGGTCAGCTAACAGGCTAAACACAAACATACAGGTGGAACACAAATGTTCTGGACTTTCCAGGTACAGGTGGACACACTAAACACGAGGAAGGCGGCTATATATGTTGTTTTGCTGAATTAATTATTACACAGCTGTTCAGTAACTAATTCAGCAGCATTATGAGGAGTCCAGATGAAATGTCTTACAAGTGTGCAGGTGTTAGTGGTCAGTTTAACTCATGGTTAGGTTATTTTAACCAGTAAGAGGCTGGCTAGTAGCATAGCAAGTCTCACTGATAGTTAGCCAGCAGCTAACTTGTGTTAACAACGTATAAGTTAATTGATAACTAGCTGGAAACATTTGCTTGTTAGATAGTAAGTTGATTAGCTGGAATTTCCCTGTTAATCAGTTGGTAGTTAGCATGTAACATCAGTTTGTTATTTGATTTGCTAGGCGTACCATTAACTTGTTAATTCATTCGTTAGTTAGTTGGTAAATAGCTCTTCTTGGAAGTACCATTAGCTTATTAATTAGTTCCTAGTTAGCTGGTAGGATTAGCCGATAAGCTTGCAGGTAACATTAGCTTGTGTGCTAGTTTGAAGCTACCTATCAGGATTACCTTGTTTGTTAGTTGGCTACTTAGCTTGTTAGTTGGTGAGCATGTAAAATTGCTAGTTAGTAGTTTACTAACTCATAACATTGTTAAGTGGTTCGCTAGCTGGTAACAACTTGTTATTTGGTTATCTCAACCCAGGTAATAGTTACTTTAAAGTACCGCTAGTTTAAAGTACCGCTAGTTAACGTTAAAGTAACGCAACATTAAAGCAATGCTATTACGTCTATTACCTTGCTTTAAAGTACCCTAACCCTTAACGTTAAAGTAACATTATTAAAGTATGTTACTATAACGTACCGCTAGTTAACGTTAAAGGACGTTACTTTAACGTTAACTAGCGGTACGTTAAAGTATGTCACTTTTTACCGCTAGTTAACGTTAAAGTATGTTACTTTAACGTACCGCTAGTTAACGTTAAAGTATGTTACTTTAACGTACCGCTAGTTAATGTTAAAGTATGTCACTTTTTACCGCTAGTTAACGTTAAAGTATGTTACTTTAACGTACCGCTAGTTAACGTTAAAGGACGTTACTTTAACGTCAACTAGCGGTACGTTAAAGTATGTCACTTTTTACCACTAGTTAACATTAAAGTGTGTCACTTTTTACCGCTAGTTAA
>CM051708.1:20400970-20418470 GCA_028022725.1 Lycodopsis pacificus
GCGCCGTATGCTGGAGGGTCCGACTGAGGAGGAAGAAGAAGGACAAACGGAGGGAGAGCCAGACCGCCCTCATGGCCAGCCAGGGGTACTGCGTGGCCTGATCGCCAGCAGGGGAGGTCAAGTTGACGTCTGGTGTTAAGATGAACCTGAACGCACCATGCTGACTAAAAGGTTCAGGAACTTATGAACGTGTACTCGCTGCAGGCGGTGAGGACTCTGCAGCTGCCTCGGAGGACGAGAGAGGTTTCGAATGAAGGACGACAGAAAATAATTGATTATGGAGGCTTTGAACTCCAGACTGGACGATGGACGATGGACGATGGACGATGGACGATGAGGTTAATCATCAATTCTACAAACTGATTCTTCAAAAAAAAACATTTGATAATAAAAACGTTGAGTTGAATCCCTCCAAAGCTCATCGATGACGGACAGAATCTCTGCAAATAAGCTATTCAAAGACAAAGGTACTCTGATGCACTGCGTTCCTCTGAGAGGAAACATGCTGCATCGTCTGCAAACATTCGATCTTTTAAGAGGAATACCTTCAGTGGCGAACTCATTGTAGAATAAAAGATTTAAAAAAGAAACGTTGTGAATACTGAGCTCACAAACAGGGTTGGCCTCTGATATGCATGTCATATGTTTTAACTATTGTGCACTATGATCCAAATGTATTCCAGCGTGTTCAAGTTGAACTGTTTAACTGGTTCATCTTATTTATTCTGTGTCAGTAGATGTATTTGTTCTATTAAACTCAAGATTTAAATGACTTCGTTCTAATTGTCTCACTGAGGATTTTGTTTGACGGCTAACGGTCACAACGAGTTGTCACTTCTGCAGCGCTAACTTCATCCTCACTGATGTGCAGCATCCTGGGAATGTGGAAGGAGGGGGAGAGACAGATGGAGGAGGGAGAGAGAGGGGGAGAGAGAGATTGGGGGGGAGAGAGGGAGGATGGAGTGTTGCATCACCTCGCTGGATCGTCAGACTCTGGAGGAGGTTCAGCTTCTTCTCATCCAACACTGAGACGCCTCACAGCTGATGAAGAGATGCTGTCTCACGACGTCTCAAAGGTGTGAAGAAGATAGAAACATTCAGCTTCCATTTACCATTTATTGTGTTTTACCCAAAACGATGAATGAACTGTAATAAATGTGATTATTTAAAGGTTCTGTCTCTGAATGGACCATCATGTACTAAATGAACATCATGCTGTATTGAAGAAGACTTGAAACTAGAGATTGAGACATAAACTCATGTTTACAATGTTTACTGAGGTAATAAATCAAGAGAGAAGTAGAGTCATTTTCTATAGACTTCTATACAACCAGAGGAGTCGCCCCCTGGTGGCCACTAGAGAGAATGCAGCTTTAACACTTGAAGGATCGTCTCCTGGTCCAAAGTCAGCCGTTAAGGTGAATGTTTAAAGGCGTCTTTAATACGTTTTGGTTTCACTGATGGCGGAGTAAAGAAGGACCAAGTTATCATGACTTATTTGTCCTTGGATATCTGTGCCAGATTCATGAAAGATTAGTTGAGATACGGCACAAACATGTAGAACCAATGCCACGGCCAACAGCTGCTGGGGTGAGACATATTTCCATTACTTCTCCCAGTTGATCCAGTTTGAGATATTTTCCTGTTTGTTGGATATCATTTGTGGGTAAATAATGATATAAATAATGATATTTGTGTTTCTGTGCTGCTTCGTGTGAGGACGGTTTCCTTCCCTTCCTGTAACACAGTGACCAGCTGAGGTGCAACACGGTGGCAGCCGCACCCCTTCCTCAGTCCTTCCTCACCCCTTCCTCACCCCTTCCTCACCCCTTTTTAAACACACCCCAGACTCCCAGCCGGAGAAGGCCTGGCACGCAAAGAGACGGAGAGTCGGCACAGATCAGAAGGCATCGGCCGGAGAACAGGAAGCTGCTTTCTCTTCCTACGCACCCTTTACCGAAACGTTGAAACGACTCTCCTGCAGACGAGTGATTGTTCTGTCATCGGGACTCAAGGTCTGCAGAGTCTAGAGAGACCTGGATCACACCTCTGGATCATCACCTCCTCCAACTGGGGTGGAAATAGTGGTTCATTTTGGAGTTGTGTTTCAAGATGGCTGCCAACGTGATACCAGGTAGAAACAACAGAGACCATCCTGTGAGGTCAAAGGTTGTTCTCATTAACTTCCTCTTCTCAAACTACAGGCGTCTCTCTGTGTTCAAACAGGAAGTACACAGATAAGTCACACTGTTGATGAAGACAAAGACGTGGTCACTGTATGAAACATTCATGAAGGTAAACTTTATCTTCATACTACACGCAAAAAACCCACTTTCAACAAACAATCATTGAAATTATTTCCACACGATTAAACTGCTTTCTTTAAGCATCTGTTGGTCCAACTTTATTTACTGCAGTCTTCAGCATTCATTGACTCTAACGTCAATTAGGAAGCGCAGCTGACACACAAACGAATTCCTGAAAGCAGAGCTGCTCATCAGAGCCAGCACTCACCTGTCAGCAGCCTCACACCTGCTGACAGGTGAGTGAGTCAGTAATGAGGCTGGATGTGGAGGACGCTGCCGGGAGGCAGTACAGCTCGTTACACACGAGACCTTTCTGTTTCCTGCAGCTGGAACTGGAATCTGGTGGGAGTCATTCCTGCTACCGGCTGAAGTAAAAACTCATGAAACTAAAGCTGTGAGCAGCAACGAGGCCAACAGCAGGAGTTTTAGTATCTGTTCACAAGCCACAGAGACTTAATTCTGGTTCATTACAACAATCGTGTCTTTCTTTTGAGTTACATACATAGAGATAAACAGCTGGTGTAGATGATCCTCTGGTCTGTGCCAATAAAACACTGCAGAAGAAGAAGAAAATGATTATTGATTAGTGATTACGTGATGTGAACAACATGATGGAAACATGACATTAGAGTTAGTTTAATGTGTTAATATGGATCATCAATGATCGTTTATTAGTATCATAAAAAAGAAAACTGAGTAGTTTTGTTGTCTCAACCTAACTAAGTAGTTAACCTAACTAGGGATCAAGCAGAAATTGACACTTTTGTAGGAAAACACTTGAAAACTAAGGAGTAACTTGTGATAGGATATCATAAGAATCGTTGTGTTATGATACGTTGAATGAGAATTACCTTTTGATACAACTAAACTGCATTCACAGTTACATTTCAATGGAAAATTTTCTCCTGGATCACGGTCACAGTATTAAACACGTGTTTAACGTGAATTAATACAAAACCGCAACAAAACTACTTGGTCAGATAGTTAAACTTCATGGTTTGGCTGAAAATAAGTTTGTTTGTTTTTACGTTCAACGTAACAAAGAAATGGGCTTTAAGTTTCATACACGGGACACGAACAGCGCTCTCCTGGGTGAAAGTCTTGATGCATCCACCTTATCCTCATCCTGACATGGAGTTTAAGTATGAATGTATTTGTGATGAGCATAATTTCTATGAGATCAGGCTGGTCTGACAAACATATCAATAATCAATACGCTGCTCATTTTACCGTTTCAAGATAATTATAGTAATGTTATAATGCCGTTAACGTGGTGATGAAGAGTGTTTTCTAATGTGTGTGTTTGTATTCATAACATTTAGCTCGGAGGTTCAGCTGTTCCCTGATCTGTGGAGGTCACGAGGTTCAATCTTCATATCCGTCTTTAAAAAGAAAAGTTTGTTAATTGGTCAGAGGTTGTAGCAATAAATAAGATTGTTGTACTTAGATGTTGTCTCCCACTTCGACAGCTTCATTTAGTTTCCGATGTTTTAATTACAGATTTTTGATTGATGTTTTTACAGTAAGGTAAACAATAGAAGCTGCTGTTTTTCTTTAATATCCAGAGAAACTGGACATTTTGGTGTTTTTTATTTGTCCATAAATTGCTGTGGTCCAACTTGTTTGTTCAAAACTGCTCAAATACTAATCATCATTATGCTTGAAGTCCAATTAAAAAAAATCCAAAAGATAGAAACGTGTATTTTATGTGCATGTATGACGCCTCCTTTTACTTCGCTACAATATTTTCAAAGCTTTTCTTTCAAGTTTTCATGCTGTTTAGTTTTATTTGTCCAGGTGGTGAAAATGTATTAAAATCGTTCTGACTTCTCAGCCAACACAATCTGATCACACACTGAATCTGATCTTTGACGTTTAGCTCTTCACGAATGTTGAAAGCTTGTTTCCGTGTCCTCTCTTCTCAGAAGCGTTTCTTCTTCAGCAGCTCCTTTCAGACTGAAGTCTGGTGGTTTTGTGCCTCACAAGCAGAAAGAAATCTCCTCCAGATGGTGACAGATGTTTTGTGGCTGAACTTGAAGCCGCCGCCCTTTTGATGCTTCTGACTTTTCTCTGTTATTGATCATTTTAAAGCCCAGCTGCTCTGTTGCCTTGTTGTTTGGTTGATGTCGTGATCATGAAGTCGTGATTTTATCTGCAGAGCAGCTTCATATCAACACCGCTTCTCTTCAACGTGTTTCATTGGTTTTCAAAGTGCTTGTTGATGTTGGAGTGAAACACACCCTGAAGGAGTCGATGCAGGATGTGGTGACCGGCTCCAGTTGGTCTGTGGTGGGAAACAGATCCTGAGATAGAAGCTGGTTTCAACCTCTGAAGGAGACCAGCAGGGCCAACAATGGCCTGGGAGGCCCCAGAGGGCCCCCGAAAGTCTCCACGAACCAGGGAGAGGCACTTCCTGTCCTCCGACTAAAACTCATTTTCCCCTTAAACTTTGTCTCTCCATCTGTTTCTTTCATTTGTCGGCGTGCTGATGGATTTAGAGGCGTATTATAATAGGCGGAGCTCGGAGCTCCAGGGCTCTGGTGGGTGCTGTGACGGACGGGGGAGGGGTGCAGGAAGTCCACATTGTGTTTCAGAAGAATGGCAGCAGCCTGGTGCCATCGTGGTCCAGTCCGCTGAAGACCGAAGGCGACTTCACCTCCTGTAAACAAGTCAACATGGAACATGGCAACAACCATCATGAAACCAGCTTCACAGGTCACGGCCCCCTCGGATGAACGGCGGCGATCCCTTCAAAGGACAGGTTGACATGAAGGGAACGTTTTTGTTTTTGTTTGAAATTGAACAATTATCAATAATAATAATGTGTATTGCACATCTCATACAGGCTGTGTAGCTCAAAGTGCTACACAGACAGAAAACCTTTCTTTTACAGATGAAATAAATGAACGTGTGAGGAAGAACGCTTTCATTTCAACGTCTCAACAGATGATGAGCTGGAAAACATTTAAAATGACAAAAAAGGGTTTGGACATACATCTTTTAAATGCATAAAAGATTGTTTGAAAGTAACGTGTGTTTACAGATCGACCAGTAGAGTGTTTGTCTACTTGAGATGAAGACGGGCAACAAATGAGATGTAAGGTGTTCATCGGTGAGGACATACCGTTAGCTGTCTTTATGCTAACAGCTTCTCTGAGTGACCTGGATGTTTTCAACAGAATTGTTTTGTTTTGACTATAAAACAATCTGTTATATCATTAAAATACATTCATGGGACGTCACATTTAAAACAAAACTGTGTGCTGAGTTTATTCATATCAGATCAATATCAGAGAGACATCATCAAAGGACAAACTAAACAATAATAACCTGAAGGAGTGAATGTATTATTGTTTACAAGTAATGCAAATGATGAATGTAAGGGAATGAAATAACAGCAGACTACTTGGTGTAAACTTATAAGTGCAATAAGTGATCTGCCACATGATCATCTGACCAACTTCTCTCTGCTTTTTATTTTGACTTTCCTCTCAAAAGTAGGGCGTTAAAGAGGATTAATTAGTGATAATAAATAGCTGTCATTACCAGGACGTGCTAATGTGCTAACGTGCTAACATGCTAACATGCTAACACCAATATTTATAGAATTGCATGTTTCAGCCTGTCGATGTGCTTTTAATCTATTTGATTTCAAATGTAAAAGAAAAAGAATCAGTCGGAGTGACATAATCACATGACTCCCTCAAATCCCCCCGAAGTGATGCTCGTGGCAAACTGACAGGTGTTTGGTTCAAGTCCCTTTTTCCTCCATTTTGTTGCTGTTGTGTAGTTCAGTGAAATCAAAATGGTGGCTTAAGTTATTAAAAACTGAGCAGCTTTAATCATTGGCTGCTGACAGTCAATGGAGGAGAAGAGAGGATTAAAGCACAAAGCTTCACATACAGTCCATCTCTCTCTCGCTCTCTCCCTCTCTCTCCCTCTCGCCCTCTCTCCCTCTCTCTCTCTCTCTCTCTCTCTCTCTCTCATCCTCTCATTTCATCTCTGTGCTGCCGCCCTCTGCCGTCTTTTTGCTCTTCCTCTCTCTGCTGCCAGCTGTCCATCATCACAGTCTTTTTTTTAGCTGCCACCTCTCTCCCTCTCCATATTCTCTCCTCCTGATTTTCTTTTTTTTACCCATCATCCCTCTGGATATCCCGGGGCGAGATATGAAGCGGCGCCATGGGTTTCATGGAATTCTACCTGGAGATTGACCCCGTCACCCTGAACCTCATCATCCTGGTGGCCAGCTATGTCATCCTGCTGCTGGTCTTCCTCATCTCCTGCATCCTGTACGACTGCCGGGGCAAAGACCCCACCAAGGAGTACGCCCCCCCCGCCGCCGCGCCGCCGCCGCTGCCGCTGCCGCCCGGCCAGTCGCCCGTCCGCCTGGTGGTCATGCAGAAGTCGCCGGCCTCGGCCCGCTACGAGCCCAACAACACGGCCTCGGGCCACGGAGAGCTGCCGACGCCGGATCTGAGCCGGGACCGAGGAGAGAGGGAACGAGAGAAGAGGAGTACTCTGGTCTGAGGAAGAGGAGGAGGAGGGAGGAGGAGGTGTCACTTTGTGCTGATGTGTTTTTAGTTCTTTATTTTTACTTTTTAAAACATCTGGATTGTCTTTGACGAGCTGCTGAGTGGGTCAGCAGGAGGTAAGCAGCCAGAAGAGTCCACCCAAAACTTTTTATAACCCCCCCCCCTCCCCTCCCCTCCCCCGCTGCCTGCAAACATGAAAATTACCCAAAACAACACGTTTGGAAAACAGAATATGTATAATAGTGACTTTAGTTTCTATGTTTCATGCATTCAGTGTACACCTCAAACACAAAATGATTCCCAAAATATCAGGTAAAACAATATAAAATATACCGTTTGTAACAACATAATACTCATATTACCAAAAAATAAAAGTTACGACAGAATTATTGTATTGTATCTTTAAGTGCTTACATTTTGCCGATTCTTTTTACAGCCATTATTCTTTCGAATACACTTTTCAATCTATAAAATGTCATAAAATAAAATTGAATCAAAATTAAAATTGCTGTACACAGTGACAAACAAAGCCATCACGTTCACAATTGTTTTAATGAATTACTTAAACAGTAAACTCTGACGCTGTGGGGACGCTGAGATACACACTGACACTGTGGGGACACTGAGATACACAATGACACTGTGGGGACACTGAGATACACACTGACACTGTGGGGACACTGGGATAGACACTGACACTGTGGGGACACTGGGATAGACACTGACACTGTGGGGACACTGAGATACACACTGACACTGTGGGGACACTGGGATACACACTGACACTGTGGGGACACTGGGATAGACACTGACACTGTGGGGACACTGAGATACACACTGACACTGTGGGGACACTGAGATACACACTGACACTGTGGGGACACTGAGATACACACTGACACTGTGGGGACACTGAGATACACACTGACACTGTGGGGACACTGAGATACACACTGACACTGTGGGGACACTGGGATAGACACTGACACTGTGGGGACACTGGGATACGCACTGACACTGTGGGGACACTGGGATAGACACTGACCCTGTGGGGACACTGGGATAGACACTGACACTGTGGGGACACTGGGATACACACTGACATTGTGGGGACACTGGGATAGACACTGACCCTGTGGGGACACTGGGATACACACTGACACTGTGGGGACACTGGGATACACACTGACGTTGTGGGGACACTGGGCTACACACTGACACTGTGGGGACACTGGGATAGACACTGACCCTGTGGGGACACTGGGATAGACACTGACACTGTGGGGACACTGGGATACACACTGACACTGTGGGGACACTGGGATACGCACTGACACTGTGGGGACACTGGGATAGACGCTGACACTGTGGGGACACTGGGATAGACACTGACACTGTGGGGACACTGGGAAAGACACTGACACTGTGGGGACACTGGGATACACACTGACACTGTGGGGACACTGGGATACACACTGACACTGTGGGGACACTGGGATACACACTGACACTGTGGGGACACTGGGATAGACACTGACACTGTGGGGACACTGGGATAGACACTGACATTGTGGGGACACTGGGATACACACTGACATTGTGGGGACACTGGGCTACACACTGACATTGTGGGGACACTGGGATACACACTGACACTGTGGGGACACTGGGATAGACACTGACATTGTGGGGACACTGGGATACACACTGACACTGTGGGGACACTGGGATAGACACTGACATTGTGGGGACACTGAGATACACACTGACACTGTGGGGACACTGGGATGCACACTGACACTGTGGGGACACTGGGATAGACACTGACATTGTGGGGACACTGAGATACACACTGACATTGTGGGGACACTGGGATACACACTGACATTGTGGGGACACTGGGATAGACACTGACCCTGTGGGGACACTGGGCTACACACTGACACTGTGGGGACACTGGGATACACACTGACCCTGTGGGGACACTGGGCTACACACTGACACTGTGGGGACACTGGGATACACACTGACCCTGTGGGGACACTGGGCTACACACTGACACTGTGGGGACACTGGGATACACACTACATTGTGAGGACTCCTGCATTACAAATGAAACCGTTTATTTTTCTCTTTATTCATTCATCTAAAGTCTTTGTGGTTTAGTGAAGACTAGAATGAGTTTAGCTCATGGTTAGAATGAATGTTGAATGTTTGTGTGGGGCTGGTGGGCTTTTATGGGTTAAACTTGACACGTCTGCTTACCAGAATATTGTTTTCATCAACTTCAGCTACGGTACAATAATCATAAATAACAAGAAAAAGGAAAACACTTTTATTTATCAGTCCTTCAAAACAAGAACAAAACTACGTCAATGTAAATTCTAAAAAATAAACGAGAGATTCGTATTAATCTAAATGAAAAAACATCTGTCAAATCATCCTACACGTGAACTTCTGTGTGCGTTCATATATTACAGTTCATTGTGTGTCGAGGGCATCTGCCGGTCCCATACATACTGGTCCATGGCAGTCTACTTGTTCCAACTGTAATCCATTACGCATTAGCAAATGCATGGAAATCAATTATTACTGATATGTGTCTGAATGCTCGACCCAAATCCAGGTCCAGGTCTGAGCAGCTGATTGGTCGCATTCTGTTATAATCAGATTAACAGCAAATCAAAACCTGATTAATTAGTTAGATGTAGTGGTCGCTGATTCTGGGGAAATCAAATGAAAAGTAGATTTATTTTATTGTGGTAAGACTTTTGCTCTCTGATATTTTAGGACTGTGTCTAAAACCTGATGTTTCTATTGGTGCTTTTGGATAAATGCAATATTTTCTGTTTTAAGACTGATACACCTGGTCAGGAACCCCTTTGACGTCACTTAGATTTAGGAAAAGATGGTGGTTTTGGGTTCAAATAAGTCCATTTGTTAGATAACTTCAGTTACGCAGACTGCATTATGTACATGGCATGAGTACAGAACTTTATATAACATGAAATACGTCAGTGTGTAATGTGAGGTTTCACATGGGATACAAACTGTGGTCCCCTGGGTGAAAGTCCTGTTTGTTTGTCCTCATTCTGTTCAGATTAAATTGGATTTTTCTGACATAAAACTTTTTCATCAAGCAGACATCAAGGATGTCGACCTTTATGGAAACTGATTGGATAGAATTCTTAGGAGGAAAGTTAATTTACTCAAAGTTATTGTTTTTTTCATATTGTTTTCAGGACAAATACTGTCGTGAACGGCTTCACATTAGAGTTACTTGAACGAGCTCCAATAATTCCTCAATGCTACGGTTTTAATGTCGTCCGAACATGAAAATGGATTTTAACTATGCACAACATTCTGATCTGAATGTGGAAATATCTGATCACAGGAAAAATAAGAGACAAGCAAAATGTAAGTGTTTTTTTGACACCGAATTCTTGTGTATATTTTAAAAAGATACTGAAGTTTCGATAAATAGCTCAGAAGGATTCATCCTCAAGGGATCAGGAATGTCTGTACCAATCTGTACCATAGGAACCAATCAAACGGTTATTGAGATGCTTCATGCAATGAAATGATTACCAACTAGAAAACATTAAAGGCAGAACAATTGTCCCGATTTGTTTTTTGAATAACGGTCAAAGAGTCAAGAATGAACTCTGGCTGTCAACCTTCATGGAAACTGATTTTTAGTCGGAGGAAAGTGAATTTGCTCAACGTTAATACATGCTTTTCTTTCATTCTTTTTTTTTCGGAGACTCGGACACACCTGCTGAAAAAACTCCCAGAAGCCCCTCAACTTCCTGCCGCCAGAGGCTGCTGAGGACCCAGAGGCTTGCTACATTGATTGATTGATTGATTGATTGATTGATTGATTGATTGAGTGATTGAGTGATTGAGTGATTGATGTGTTGATTTGAGTGTCCTGCACTAAATTGGCTTACAAGACACGAGTCTGACATGAACCAGTTGAAGTCAAATATCAGCTGGGACCTGCGGCGTCTTGCTGGTGGACGCTACATAGCGTGAGCTGTTGTTTCACGGTGAATGTCTTGTGATTTGACTTTTCTCTTAAATGGGTGCTTATAAAATGAGTGTTACCATCTGTTTTAAGTTTTAATTCCTGAATGTGAAATTATCACAAAAAAGACAGAACCTGGGATCAGATTTGTGTCATGGTTCGTTTGGGGCTTCAGGCTGCCCCGTGTTTTGAAGCGCTGACTCTGTATAGAACAGATCCTTCTTCTCTCTTTGACTGATTCTCAATGACATTTGTTCTGTGCACACAAAAAATGGCAAACTAATCCCTCTTCCTTCCTGAAACGACCAAATCCCTCCCGGACCAAAAAGACTCTCGCCTCCCACGTCAGGCCGCCGTCATGGCCTCTGCTCATTGGCTCTGGCGCCGTCCGACTGGATGATCCAACCCTGAGTCTTTGGAGGACTCGTGCCACAGAGGCCAAATCCTCTTACATTAAAAAAACAGCACACAGCCAGCTGAGCAAGCCACCAATGGCTGCGACCCGTCCATAATGTGAATCGCACAATTACCCCCCCCCCTCCATATTCCATGTTTGTGGATTATATGGTGCCGGGCGCAGAGCATCAGGAGCGTGTGTTGTGTATTTGTCGGTGCCCTGTGCTGGGTTGTGTTGTCCATGGGGGGAGGGGCTGTGTAAGCTGCAGGTTGTCAACAGGCTGGGATTTCGTCGTGTTCAGGCTGACCCGGCGGCTCATCTGATGCCGACATGAGGCTCAGGATCCGGCTCGCCAACGCGGCACGCAACCAGAGATCTCAGCAGAAAAACCTGGACGAACAAAACCCGTCTGTGACGTCAGATGGAATGTGACAGACGTCAGGGACTCCATCACGGGCTTCTGACCAAAAGCTGTTTAAAATGAACGACTGGAATGAAAACACCCAAAAAGAAACAACAGTTTTCTGTCCACTTAAACACAATTTTAACCACTGATGTGCATAAAAGATGTAAAATATGAACATGGTGGTGAACTTTAAATGAGACGAAAAGAAACTTGTTTTATCTTCAAACTTTTCTTTGAAAAGCAGATTTCAGCTTCAGAGTTTGGATGATTTGTTTTCTCACATTAAGGTTCGTTAAAATTTATGAGGCAATAATTTGAAAACAAGCATTTCAGTGAAGTAACGTGAGATTTGTTAAAACATTACATTTATCTATCAGGGGCCGCGAGCACAATTCATTCCATCAGGACAATAAAGAGAAGCGATGCTTCGTTCCGGATGAAGCAGCTACTTCACATCGAACACACCACGACTCCCAATGAAGGAAGAAGAATACAAGTTCAAAACACAGCCGGACTCAAGCCGTGTACTCGTGGGACATGAAATCAAATAAAAACATCTTTCTGTGTTTCTTGCAGTGTTTTCTTTTGTGATGAGCAGTGTGGTGAAATAAGCTTCTTATTATGTGACGGATCAGAACCTTTAGACCCAGAACATGGAAGTGAAGTTTACAGAGCGACGATGATGCTCTCTTTCACTTTGAGGACGTGGTTTTACAGAATGACAACTCAACTCAGTGCAGCGCTGAAGAGGCTGACATGTGAGACAGAATGAACGCTCGCGCTTCATCCGACTCTTTCACCTGGTGAGTTCATTCACCATCATCTCTCGTCTTCAGAGGAAACATCAGATTCTCAGGAAGAGGTGGAGTTTTAAAGGAAAAGAAGGATTATTATCCGGGATTTTAATAATCAGCAGCTCTGAGTGAAACAAGTAGAAGCTTCAACGTTATTGTATATCTGTGTCAGCGTTGATGAACGCTTGAAGACTTTCTGTCTTCTGAAATGGTTCCCTGAATTCACTTTGAGAGAGAAAGGACACGGTGCAGCTGTGTTCTAATGACAGACAGCTGTGTTCTAATGACAGACAGCTGTGTTCTAATGACAGACAGCTGTGTTCTAATGACAGACAGCTGTGTTCTAATGACAGACAGGTGTGCTCTAATGACAGACAGCTGTGTTCTAATGACAGACAGCTGTGTTCTAATGACAGACAGCTGTGTTCTAATGACAGACAGCTGTGTTCTAATGACAGACAGCTGTGTTCTAATGACAGACAGCTGTGTTCTAATGACAGACAGCTGTGTTCTAATGACAGACAGGTGTGCTCTAATGACAGACAGCTGTGTTCTAATGACAGACAGCTGTGTTCTAATGACAGACAGGTGTGCTCTAATGACAGACAGCTGTGTTCTAATGACAGACAGCTGTGTTCTAATGACAGACAGGTGTGTTCTAATGACAGACAGCTGTGTTCTAATGACAGACAGGTGTGTTCTAATGACAGACAGGTGTGCTCTAATGACAGACAGCTGTGTTCTAATGACAGACAGCTGTGTTCTAATGACAGACACACTGTAAGAAACGTACCGTGAAATTCACAGTTATTAACTGGCAGCAATTGACAAGTTACTTACTGTAAAAATAATCACAGTAATTGTTACCATGTATTGTATTTTTTAATACAGTAGCAGTTTTATATTGTGAAATCAAACAAAGTAACTAAAGTATTTACTGTATTTTTAGTTACAGTAGTAGTGTTATAACCGTAATATAAAGAACAGTAATCTCCAAGTATTGTAATTGTTTTGACGGTTATAGTGTCTAAACTGTAAAATAAAAGACAGTAATATCAAAGTACCATTTTTTTTTTTACAGTAATACTGTTTTAGCTGTGAAATATAAAATAGAATGCATTTGTAAGTTACAGTATCTTAATGGCGTAATTTACATATTACCAGTATTCGGCTGTTAAAATAAAACACTCTTAAAATACACCCATTTTTAAGCTTCAACAATAACTGTGGGGAGACAGCAAACAATACATTTTTAACAATGTATTCTTAATTGTTGAACAGTAGCAAGGATAACATTATTCCTGTGCTTGCAAGTATACCATGGCTTCAACAAACAATGCACCAGGAATTTTGTTTTCTTTTGATAACCCAATGACAATTACCTTCTTCTGAAATGTGCATAACTGACAAGAGCTGTAATCTCTAAACATTTACAATCACAAAGCGATGGATATTAATATCCAAAAACATGAATATTGCAACATTTGAAACCGTGGCGATAACAAATCAACACAAAAATATGAGGCCTTTTCTTTTGCCAATTTTAGATATGTTCCGTTATTGAAAAGGCACCATTTGGTAAATATATTACACATTATTCTTGCATAAAACACATTTACACAAAACCAAATGCAAAAATGGTCCCAAACTAATTCATTCCCCTGAAATCCACCGATCTTACTAAACATTGAGTGTAGAGCAGCGGTTCCCAAACTTTTTAGGCCGCGCACCCCCTTCTACATCCCGACCGGGTTCGCGCACCCCCCCCCCCCTTAATAAAAAAAAAAAGCAACAGAGCCTATTTCAGCCGCATAACAATCGGACCAATGAGAGAACAGTTTGCTCGCGCGTGGCGTTTGTTTACAATATTTAGTCCGCTGTTAAATGTTGCAGTGTGAACACAAACCGAACAAAGGGGCAACTGCAACATTGTATCATATGAATCCCTGAATCAGAACAAAGCAAACGAACTGAAGGTGTGAAAACGCCCTGAAACACTGCAACAACGTTTCAATAACTTTCAGTTTCACAAGGCGTCACTTTTAAAGAGCAACAGGATGCGAGCACACACGCACAGGCTCAGAGGCAGATTATCACATTTAATTTACAATTAATGACCGAATAATGTAGCCAGGATGTCTTCGGACAAAGCATCGATGCGGCGACACACTGTTGTTTTGTGTGATATTTGTGTATTATATCTACCCAGAAGTAAATGCACAAAAGCTCTTAAAAAGAGATTTAATACTTAAAAGTTGAGAGAAAGCTAGAGTTACTTTTTAAGCTGTCTACCTCAAATTCCTCCTGTAGAGTACATGTTAACTGTCACAGCACTTGGTTTATTGGCCTCTTCTGCTGTGGCAATTCCTCTACACCAGGGATTCCCAAAGTGTGGTGCACGCACCCCTGGGGGTGCGCGAGCTGCCTCTAGGGGGTGCGCGAGAGGAAAAGTGTAATGGCGGTCTGATGGTGTAATAAAATAAAAATTATTTAAAAAGTGGGATTTTTCACAAAATAAAAACATGAATTATAAAAATCCCCTTTGTAAGATTTAAAATTAAAAATGTACAATTTAATGAATGCACTTGAGCTCCTTCCGGCAGTCTTGCGCCTGCCGCCAGTGTACACACGAGCCAGCCTAGCTTGTGCAGCTAACGTCAGCTAACAGCGAACTTCATTCATTCAGCAACATTCATTTAAATATGCTAAACTGGCTGAAATCGGGGAAACTGTCAGGTGGGACATCTGAAGCTATCAGTAGTAAAAGAGGAGAGGGACAGAGAGAGAGAGAGGGAGGGAGAGAGAGAGAGAGAGAGAGAGAGAGAGAGAGAGAGAGAGAGAGGGAGAGAGAGAGAGAGAGAGAGAGCGAGAGAGAGAGGGACAGAGAGAGAGAGAGAGAGAGAGAGAGAGAGGGACAGAGAGAGGGACAGAGAGAGAGAGAGAGGGAGAGAGGGACAGAGAGAGAGAGAGAGAGAGAGAGAGAGAGAGCGAGAGAGAGGAATCGGAGGCGAGTGGAACGGAGAGGTGCGTTGGGGAGAGACCGGGAGAAGAAATCGAGCCGGAGTCAGAGGAAGATGAGACGGAGGAGACCGAAAAGGAGGAAGGGATAGCGCAGACACATCGGGAGCACATCGGCCCATCGAGTCAAGGTGAAAAAAGAGGAGGCTAACAGCTGACTGAAGCTCTTATTTACGTCGCCACCTGAACACCAAGCATGCCAGTGCAAGTCAAAAGCCCCTTACATATTTTAAATCGAAATTGGAGGAGTTACAAAACAGCCCAAAACAACTGAGTCTCATTCATGTGTTGGTCTATAAATGACGCACTGCGGGCTTCATATCTGGTCAGTTACCGCACACAATCACTGAAGACGTGAGCTCACCAGCTGCAGAGAGATGGTGGAATGTATGATTGGGGAGAAAGAAGCAAAAAAGTTGGACATGATCCCGGTGTCCAACAACACTGTGTCGCCGCATCGATGTTTTGTCCGAAGACATCCTGGCTACATTAGTTGTCATTCATTGTAAATTAAATGTGATAATCTGCCTCTGAGCCTGTGCGTGTGTGCTCGCATCTTCTGCTGAGGACATCTTCTTCCTCCTGGAATAAATTGCCTTGATTCTAACCTGAACCTTCACTCAACCCGAACTGTCCTCGCTTTGCAGCAACGTGTCCGTGGTCCCCACAACGATAGATAGGCAGGCAAACACCCAACGGACAAGCCCCTTACAATTATAAATACTTTTCTTATGAATTAAGACACTTGTGTTTGAGCTGATGTCTGGTTTTACCCAGCATGCCCCAAGTTCCCAAGATCCTTGTCGGGAACCGCCTCCACCTGGCCTACAAGCGGCAGGTGACCACGGAGCACGCGCAGGTGTACGCGGAGAAGCTGGGCGTCACCTTCTTCGAGGTCAGCCCGCTGTGTAACTTCAACGTCACCGAGTGCTTCACTGAACTCGCTCGAGTCGTGCTGATGAGACACGGCATGGAGCGCCTGTGGAGGCCCAACAAAGGTAACGTTTCAAACGTCTTCTCCAGCGCTCAGCCGTGTCTAGCTCCACCTTCTTGTGTCAATTCTGGTTCTAAATAACAAGATGGCGACGGCCAAATCGCCAAACTCGAGGCTTCATAACGTCGGTCCACAAACCGATGAGTGGCGTCACCATGACTACGTCCACTTCGTACACACAGTCTGTGCTTTTCAACAAAGATGAAATCCAGTAAAGTCCTCTTCCTCTCTGAGAGTCAGAAGTTCAGATTGACGTCACCGTCACATCTGTACGGTAAATAAGGAACTACAGCCAGCAGCTGGTTAGCTTAGCTTAGCATAAAGACTGCAAACCTGTTAACATCTTAGTATCTGTGCCTTTAATGACAAATGGCAGGTTGAGATTGGGTTGTTTACTGATGACATCATGTGTCTGTCTCCATGTAAACTGGTGACTATTGACAGGCTGATGCTGCCCTCTGCTGGACAACACTGAAACATAGAAACCCTCTTCACTCTGTTGTGCCGTGATGATGATGATGATGATGATGTGATGGTGATCTCTGTCTCAGTTGAGTCTCCAGGACCTGTGCTGTCGCTCCATCGTCTCCTGCACTCCGGTCCACCTGGTTGATGAACTCCCGCTCCCTCTGGCTCTGAAGTGCCACCTGAAGTCCTTCTCCATGGCCAACGGCCTCAACGCCCGCATGATGCACGGACGCTCCTACTCCGTCACCGCCCACGCCCACCACGGCGCCACCAAGAGGACGGGAGGAGCGCTGCTGAAAAAGACCAAACTAATCCGCCCGCCGCCGTCTGCACAGAGCTGCAGGAACAGCTGTAAGATATCCTAACAGACGGTCAGTGAACGCACCGTCTGCTGTTGTGTGAGACCACCAAGTCTTCTGTTCTCTTCCGACTGAGAGGTTGGCGGTTACACCTTTGCATATCTGTTACCGCCACGAATGAGCATCAAGAGCAGGAAACAGCAACACGAGAGAACTCGAGGAGTTAAAGTCCTGCTGTCTTTTGAAAAGAGTTTCCTCT
>CM051708.1:20425970-20435970 GCA_028022725.1 Lycodopsis pacificus
TCTCCTGTCTCCATCCCCCTGACTCCTCCCTCCTGACTCCTCCCTCCTGTCTCCTCCTTCCTGACTCCTCCCTCCTGTCTCCTCCCTCCTGTCTCCTGTCTCCTCCCTCCTGACTCCTCCCTCCTGTCTCCTGTCTCCTGTCTCCTGTCTCCTGACTCCTCCCTCCTGACTCCTCCCTCCTGTCTCCTCCCTCCTGACTCCTCCCTCCTGTCTCCTCCCTCCTGTCTCCTCCCTCCTGTCTCCTCCCTCCTCCCTCCTGTCTCCTCCCTCCTGACTCCTCCCTCCTGTCTCCTCCCTCCTGACTCCTCCCTCCTGTCTCCTCCCTCCTGTCTCCTCCCTCCTGTCTCCTCTCTCCTGTCTCCTGTCTCCTCCCTCCTGTCTCCTGTCTCCTCCCTCCTGACTCCTCCCTCCTGTCTCCTCCCTCCTGACTCCTCCCTCCTGTCTCCTCCCTCCTGTCTCCTGTCTCCTGTCTCCTCCCTCCTGTCTCCTGTCTCCTCCCTCCTGTCTCCTCCCTCCTGTCTCCTCCCTCCTCCCTCCTGACTCCTCCCTCATCCCTCCTGACTCATCCCTCCTGTCTCCTCCCTCCTGTCTCCTGACTCCTCCCTCCTGTCGCCTCCCTCCTGTCTCCTCCCTCCTGTCTCCTGTCTCCTCCCTCCTGTCGCCTCCCTCCTGTCTCCTCCCTCCTGTCTCCTCCCTCCTGTCTCCTCCCTCCTGTCTCATCCCTCCTGACTCCTCCCTCCTGACTCATCCCTCCTGTCTCCTGTCTCCTCCCTCCTGACTCCTCCCTCCTGTCTCCTCCCTCCTGTCTCCTCCCTCCTGACTCCTCCCTCCTGTCTCCTGTCTCCTCCCTCCTGTCTCCTGTCTCCTCCCTCCTGTCTCCTCCCTCCTGTCTCCTGTCTCCTCCCTCCTGTCTCCTGTCTCCTCCCTCCTGTCTCCTCCCTCCTGACTCCTCCCTCCTGTCTCCTCCCTCCTGTCTCCTGTCTCCTCCCTCCTGACCCCTCCCTCCTGTCTCCTCCCTCCTGACTCCTGTCTCCTGTCTCCTCCCTCCTGACTCCTCCCTCCTGTCTCCTCCCTCCTGTCTCCTGTCTCCTGTCTCCTCCCTCCTGTCTCCTGTCTCCTCTCTCCTGTCTCCTCCCTCCTGTCTCCTGTCTCCTCCCTCCTGTCTCCTCCCTCCTGACTCCTCCCTCCTGTCTCCTGTCTCCTCCCTGCTGTCTCCTCCCTCCTGTCTCCTGTCTCCTCCCTCCTGACTCCTCCCTCCTGTCTCCTGTCTCCTGTCTCCTCCCTCCTGTCTCCTGTCTCCTCCCTCCTGTCTCCTCCCTCCTGTCTCCTGTCTCCTCCCTCCTGTCGCCTCCCTCCTGACTCCTCCCTCCTGTCTCCTGTCTCCTCCCTCCTGTCTCCTGTCTCCTCCCTCCTGTCTCCTCCCTCCTGACTCCTCCCTCCTGTCTCCTGTCTCCTCCCTCCTGTCTCCTGTCTCATCCCTCCTGTCTCATCCCTCCTGTCTCCTCCCTCCTGTCTCCTCCCTCCTGTCTCCTGTCTCCTTCCTCCTGTCTCCTCCCTCCTGACTCCTCCCTCCTGTCTCCTGTCTCCTCCCTCCTGTCTCCTGTCTCCTCCCTCCTGTCTCCTCCCTCCTGTCTCCTCCCTCCTGACTCCTCCCTCCTGTCTCCTGTCTCCTCCCTCCTGTCTCCTGTCTCCTCCCTCCTGTCTCCTCCCTCCTGTCTCCTCCCTCCTGACTCCTCCCTCCTGTCTCCTGTCTCCTCCCTCCTGTCTCCTGTCTCCTCCCTCCTGTCTCCTCCCTCCTGTCTCCTGTCTCCTCTCTCCTGTCTCCTCCCTCCTGTCTCCTGTCTCCTCCCTCCTGACTCCTCCCTCCTGTCTCCTGTCTCCTGTCTCCTCCCTGCTGTCTCCTCCCTCCTGTCTCCTGTCTCCTCCCTCCTGTCTCCTCCCTCCTGACTCCTCCCTCCTGTCTCCTGTCTCCTCCCTCCTGTCTCCTCCCTCCTGTCTCCTGTCTCCTCCCTCCTGTCTCCTCCCTCCTGACTCCTCCCTCCTGTCTCCTCCCTCCTGTCTCCTGTCTCCTCCCTCCTGTCTCCTCCCTCCTGACTCCTCCCTCCTGTCTCCTGTCTCCTCCCTCCTCCCTCCTGTCTCCTCCCTCCTGACTCCTCCCTCCTGTCTCCTGTCTCCTCCCTCCTGTCTCCTGTCTCCTCCCTCCTGTCTCCTCCCTCCTGACTCCTCCCTCCTGTCTCCTGTCTCCTCCCTCCTGTCTCCTCCCTCCTCCTCAGTGCTTGGCTCGGGGCCTTTGAACACCCGGTGGTCGAGCGGATCAACCAGAGGATCCAGGACGTCACCGGCCTGGACGTCACCACGGCAGAGGAGCTGCAGGTAAGCAGGAGGAGGAGGAGGAAGATGAGGAGGAGGAGGAGGAGGAGGAGGAGGAGGATATTATTATTATTACTGTCATGCAGACACAAAACACATGGACCAGATCCAGACTGAACATCATATTTGAATGGAACCCTAAATGTAACGTGACTCGAGTATTAAATGTTCCTGTCGGCTCTTCTTCTTCTTCTTCTTCTTGTTTTTGTCGTCTCTTCTTCTTGTCTTTGTCGTCTCTTCTTCTTCTTCTCCTTGTCTTTGTCCTCTCTTCTTCTCCTTGTCTTTGTCCTCTCTTCTTCTCCTTGTCTTTGTCCTCTCTTCTTGTCTTTGTCTTTGTCCTCTCTTCTTCTCCTTGTCTTTGTCCTCTCTTCTTCTCCTTGTCTTTGTCCTCTCTTCTTCTCCTTGTCTTTGTCCTCTCTTCTTGTCTTTGTCTTTGTCCTCTCTTCTTCTCCTTGTCTTTGTCCTCTCTTCTTCTCCTTGTCTTTGTCCTCTCTTCTTGTCTTTGTCCTCTCTTCTTCTCCTTGTCTTTGTCCTCTCTTCTTCTCCTTGTCTTTGTCCTCTCTTCTTGTCTTTGTCTTTGTCCTCTCTTCTTCTCCTTGTCTTTGTCCTCTCTTCTTGTCTTTGTCCTCTCTTCTTCTCCTTGTCTTTGTCCTCTCTTCTTCTCCTTGTCTTTGTCCTCTCTTCTTCTCCTTGTCTTTGTCCTCTCTTCTTGTCTTTGTCCTCTCTTCTTCTCCTTGTCTTTGTCCTCTCTTCTTGTCTTTGTCCTCTCTTCTTCTCCTTGTCTTTGTCCTCTCTTCTTCTCCTTGTCTTTGTCCTCTCTTCTTGTCTTTGTCGGCTGCAGGTGGCTAACTACGGAGTGGGAGGACAGTACGAGCCTCACTATGACTTTGGACGGGTAAATTAACTCATCATGACACTCTGTGGGCTTTTATTTATGACAATAATGATGATAATAATGTTAACGTTAATAATTGAACCTTTCAGCCCTGATCATTGGATGCGTCTCCTTTTTATTTCAATGTGTTGTTTACTTGTTTGTCTCTTGCTCATGGTTTTGGTGTGATATTGATATTATTTTATATTCTTTATAGAAAGATGAACCAGATGCTTTTGAAGAGCTGGGGACAGGAAACAGAATCGCTACCTGGCTGCTTTACGTCAGTAATCATTATTAAATCAATATGTAATAATCATTGCTCATTGTTTCTGTTGATTAATCATTATTTGATGATAATTGAATCATCAGTAACGGCTCCGTGTCTCCTCCTGCAGATGAGTGACGTACCAGCAGGGGGCGCCACCGTCTTCACTGACGTTGGAGCTGCTATTTGGCCCAAAAAGGTTCTTTCATCATCCTCCTCATCAGTTAACCGACCATCTGTTCAGGCTTCATTCATGAAACAATGAAACATTTTAATATTACATGTATGATCATGAAGGAAACAGAACGTTTCAGAGCTACTGTTCATTCGTTCCTGTCCTCTGACTGCTCTGCTCTCTCGATATGAAACAATATGAAATGTGCAGTTTATTGTGTCGTCTGCCTTTACAGATGTGATACTTCTATTTAACAGGTTTATTATCTTATCAACTGTATTCTATTGATATCTATTGGTGTTGTTATGTTTCACCATTATTATTATTAAGAGTAATTAGAACCACGTCTGCATGTCACTGCACATATTGTACATGTTATTGTGATTTAATGTTTCATTTTAAATGATGAAACGTCCTTTTATGAGTGATGAGGGTGAGGATGATGAGGATGATGGTGAGGATGATGATGGTGAGGATGATGAGGATGATGATGGTGAGGATGATGGTGAGGATGATGATGGTGAGAGTGAGGAGGATGAGGATGGTGAGGATGGTGAGGATGATGAGGATGATGATGGTGAGGATGAGGATGATGATGGTGAGGATGATGATGGTGAGGATGAGGATGATGATGGTGAGGATGAGGATGATGATGGTGAGGATGAGGATGTGAGGATGAGGATGGTGGTGATGATGGTGAGGATGAGGATGTGAGGATGAGGATGGTGGTGATGAGGATGATGAGGATGAGGATGGTGGTGATGAGGATGATGGTGAGGATGATGATGGTGAGGATGGTGAGGATGAGGATGGTGAGGATGATGATGGTGGTGATGAGGATGAGGGTGATGATGATGGTGGTGGTGAGGATGATGGTGAGGATGAGGCTGATGAGGATGAGGATGGTGGTGATGAGGATGATGAGGATGAGGGTGATGATGATGGTGATGGTGGTGGTGAGGATGATGGTGAGGATGATGAGGATGATGATGGTGGTGATGAGGATGATGGTGAGGATGGTGAGGATGATGATGGTGAGGATGAGGATGGTGGTGAGGATGATGATGGTGATGGTGAGGATGATGAGGATGATGATGATGGTGAGGATGATGAGGATGATGATGGTGAGGATGAGGATGGTGGTGATGAGGATGATGGTGAGGATGAGGATGGTGGTGATGAGGATGATGGTGAGGATGATGATGGTGAGGATGAGGATGGTGGTGATGAGGATGATGGTGAGGATGATGAGGATGAGGATGATGATGATGATGGTGAGGATGATGAGGATGATGATGGTGAGGATGAGGATGTGAGGATGAGGATGGTGGTGATGAGGATGATGAGGATGAGGATGGTGGTGATGAGGATGATGGTGAGGATGATGAGGATGATGAGGATGATGATGGTGAGGGTGAGGATGAGGATGATGGTGAGGATGATGAGGATGATGATGGTGAGGGTGAGGATGAGGATGATGGTGAGGATGATGGTGAGGATGAGGATGGTGAGGATGAGCATGGTGGTGATGAGGATGATGATGATGAGGATGATGATGGTGGTGATGAGGATGATGAGGATGAGGGTGATGATGATGATGATGATGATGATGATGGTGAGGATGGTGGTGATGAGGATGATGAGGATGAGGATGGTGGTGATGAGGATGATGAGGATGAGGGTGATGATGATGGTGGTGGTGAGGATGATGAGGATGATGATGGTGGTGATGAGGATGATGGTGAGGATGATGATGGTGAGGATGAGGATGGTGGTGATGAGGATGATGATGGTGAGGATGAGGATGGTGGTGGTGAGGATGATGGTGAGGATGATGAGGATGATGATGGTGAGGATGAGGATGGTGAGGATGAGGATGGTGGTGATGATGATGATGGTGAGGATGAGGATGGTGGTGACGAGGATGATGGTGAGGATGATGATGGTGAGGATGAGGATGGTGAGGATGATGATGGTGAGGATGAGGATGGTGAAGATGATGAAGATGATGATGAGGATGATGGTGAGGATGATGAGGATGATGATGGTGAGGATGAGGATGGTAAGGATGATGATGGTGAGGATGAGGATGGTGGTGATGAGGATGATGAGGATGAGGGTGATGATGATGATGATGATGGTGGTGGTGAGGATGATGATGGTGAGGATGAGGGTGATGAGGATGAGGGTGATGATGATGATGATGGTGGTGGTGAGGATGATGAGGATGATGATGGTGAGGATGAGGATGGTGGTGATGAGGATGGTGGTGAGGATGATGAGGATGATGATGGTGAGGATGAGGATGGTGGTGATGAGGATGATGAGGATGAGGGTGATGATGATGATGATGGTGGTGGTGAGGATGATGAGGATGATGATGGTGGTGATGAGGATGATGAGGGTGATGATGATGATGATGATGGTAATGATGATGACGATGATTCTTCAGGGCTCGGCGGTGTTCTGGTATAATCTGTATCCCAGTGGAGAAGGAGACTACCGGACCCGACACGCTGCCTGTCCGGTTCTGGTGGGAAACAAGTGGGGTGAGTTCAGAACACGTTTATATATTCACGTATTAATATTATCAATACGATAACGTTCTGAATTCACACGGCTCATTCAAACCACAGAGTGCTGTCTCTATGTGAGGGGCTACTTTTATTTTGAAAGGATTTGGTCCATCCCTGGTTTCCTGTTAACATACAGCGACCATTGGGGATTTTTATTTTGAAAAAACAAGACTTGGAGTTCAGTTTTCTGGTGCGTTCACTGCCTGACCAAAGAATCAGAGCACACGGCGCCAGACGTCCTCCTCAGTGACCTCGTGAGCCTTTAGAAGTGTGTTTTCTGGAGCAGAGCTTCCTCTCTTCATGCTCACCTCACGGAGAACAACCAGGACCACACAACACACAACCCGTTAGCCCGTTAGCACGTTAGCACCTCAGCACCACGTTCACTGGCGATCCTCTGTGTAACCGCTAACGGTCATCCTCTTCTTCATCTTCATCTCTCTGTCTGTCTGCAGTGTCCAATAAATGGATCCATGAACGAGGGCAGGAGTTCAGGAGGCGCTGTGGCCTCCAGGAGACGGACTGACCTCCTCCTCCTCCTCCTCCTCCTCCTCCTCCTCCCTTTCATATTTAAACACATTCAGTTCACTAAAGTTCATATCTCCCTCTTTGATCTTAATTACAACAGAAGTCACTTGAACACAACACGAGTTATCGCGTCGATATCAATTTAAACCTGTTAAACGTCTCAAACATCAACTTTTAAAGCTTTGATCTTTTCCTTGTTGGGAGTTTAAAGGAGGTGGGATGTAACGAAGTACATTTACTCAAGTACAAACTCCTGGTACTTGTACTTTACAAGAGTATTCCCATGTTTATACTTCCACTACTTCTCATATTTATTCAGCTTATCTTCAGTGACTTCAAAGATCGTCTTTGTGGTCACATGACCTGATCGCAGACTACAACCAGAATACACAACCAGGAAGTAAAAGTACTTAGTTACTTTCCACCACTAACTGTATTATCACGTAAAGAAAAGTGTTGTTTGTGAGACACAAAGGATTGTTTTGATGAATGTAAAATATGTTTCTCGTCAGAATGAATAAAGAACTGCTGCACATCCACAACAACCACCGTGTTTCCATTCACGTATTTTATGAAGTGTTGAGTTGGGAATGAAAAGGCGCGTGTTTGAGTTATCAGCATCTATGAAAAACTCAATTATTGACATCAATAGAATTATTAATGTCAGTAAGATTATTAATAATAACGGGGCTCCACCCTGAGAACAGGAACCAATAACAAACTATGAACTGATAATTAATACTCACTCACAATGTCAAAGTGCTGTCACACATTCAGAGTGAAGGTTTGACATCACACACAAAGTCATCACAGAAAGATGCTCTTCAGAGAACAGAGCTTATGAAGGTGGTGCTGAGGAGGAGGAGGAGGAGGATGTGATGATGATGATGATGACAGCTCAGGTTTCCACACAAGGTTTTTACAGCAGAAAACTTATTTATTTAACAAACATTGGCTGCTTCATATCAACAGAATATTACATTTTTTACAGATTAATAATGAATCAAAAGGATAATTGAAAGAGTAGATTAATCAATGAACAGTATGATGTCTAAAGTTGAACTTCAGGAACCTCTGATTGTCCTCTGATTGCCCTCTGATTGTCCTCTGATTGTCCTCTGATTGTCCCCTGATTGTCCTCTGATTGTCCTCTGATTGTCCCCTGATTGTCCTCTGATTGTCCCCTGATTGTCCTCTGATTGCCCTCTGATTGTCCTCTCATTGCCCTCTGATTGTCCTCTGATTGCCCTCTGATTGCCCTCTGATTGCCCTCTGATTGTCCTCTGATTGTCCTCTGATTGCCCTCTGATTGTCCTCTGATTGCCCTCTGATTGCCCTTCAGGTGTCCGTCGGTACAGTCGGAGAGCCCGGCGTCGTCAAGGCTCGGGCAGGCGGTAGTCCAGCGGGTGGTTTCCACCACGGAGGCGTCCGAAGCAGGCGAGCAGCAGCTCCACCGCCGTGCTGACCGTGGACCGGACGTCCTCTTCGGTCTGACCCCTCAGAGGATTCACCTCCACCAGGTCCACCGCCGACAGGAGACCTGCAGGACGGGCACAGACTCAGCGTGGTTCTCCGGTCTCTATGCTAAGCTAAGCTAACTGGCTGCTGAAGCCCACCTGTCTGACTGAGGTGTTCAGCGATGTAGACCCCCTCTCTGTAGGTCAGCCCCCCCGCTACAGGTGTCCCCGTCGCCGGGGTAACCGAGGGGTCGATGGCGTCGATGTCGTAGCTCAGGTGGATCGGTTTCTTCCCTCTGTACAAGTAATGCATCACATGTATGTATATATATATACACTATTATTATTATCAGCATTATTTTAATATTATTGGTATTTTTGTAATTAATTTATTATTATTTTCAGATCAATGTCACTTCTGTAAAAGCGAAGAAGAAGAAGAAGAAGAAGAAGAAGAAGAAGAAGAAGAAGAAGAAGAAGAAGAAGAAGAAGAAGAAGAAGAAGAAGAAGAAGAAGAAGAAGAAGAAGAAGAAGAAGAAGAAGAAGAAGAAGCTTTGATTTCATTGGTGGATGTAAAGAGTGAAGGTCTACCTGGCAGACAGGTAGTCGCAGGTCTCCTCCATGACCCTGGAGACCCCGAGCTGATCCACCTCCGACATGGAGAACACCTTCACACCCAGAAGCTTCAGGATGTAGCTGTGAAACACGACTCGTCAGCTCTTTTACCGTTTCATCAGCGCTCCCTGAATGTTACCTGAGAGAGAATGAAGGAGATGAAGACCTACTGCTCTGCTGGATCCACGTCTCTCAGACCCACGTAGACCAGGTCTTTGGCCCACACACACGGTTTCATCCACGAGAAGTTGGGCAGGACGGGAATCTGGGGACACAGAACAACAACAGGTCTGTGTGGGGCCAAGAGTTTCTGAAGAGCTAACAGTGCTAACAGTGCTAACAACGCTAACAGTGCTAACAACGCTAACAGTGCTAACAGTGCTGACAGATGACGAGTTTCTGAAGAGCTAACAGTGCTAACAATGCTGACAACAGCCAACAGTGCTCCTCCCCCTCAGGGCGGACTCGTCCTCAACAGGACGGACTCTTCCTCCCCCTCATGACAGACTCCCCCCCCTCAGGGCGGACTCCTCCCCCTCAGGACGGACTCCTCCCCCTCAGGGCGGACTCCTCCCTAATAAACTGACCTTTGTGTGCAGCTCGTGGAGGAGGTAAGACATCGGCTGGCCGTGGATGTTTCCCGTGTACGAGCTCAGCGGCGTGTTGATGTCGGCGTGGGCGTCGACCCAAACGACGCTCAGATCTCCCACCGCCGCCGAGTGACCATGAATGGAGCCGATGGCCAGACTGATGGACACAGAGACGGACGTTTACCTCAGACGTTCTGAGAAATGGTTTCATCAGGACTTCAAAGTACTAGTACATCTCTAGCATATATATATTTATAATATATATAATATTTTCTACTGAACTCGTGAAATATTTCATTCATTTGATTTATTTTGCTACTTTTTCCTCTAAATGTTTATATTTCTGCTCCTGTGTTTTTAAATATGAGCTATGAATCAAATATAATCTAAATGTTAATAATAAATCTGGTTCATGAATAAATTAAACAAACAGAACTGTGTGTGTGTGTGTGTGTGTGTGTGTGTGTGTGTGTGTGTGTGTGCGTGTGCGCGTGTGCGTGTGCGTGTGCGTGTGGATAATTGACAGACTGTGATGCTGCTGTTGTTA
>CM051708.1:20443470-20450970 GCA_028022725.1 Lycodopsis pacificus
TTCCACATCCAGCTGTATAACAGCGACAGCTTGTTGTCCTGCGCGCTGCCGTATCACGACACCAACGTCTTCGTCAGAGTCCTGCAGCTGCTGAAGATCAAAGACGCCACCAACCGCTGGAACTGGCTGCAGGGCCTGCAGGTCTGACCTCCGACCCCGCTGCCCACTCCCACTGTCGTGAATATAGAAATGTGATGATGAATGTTATTCTGTGTGAACGCTGTGCTGCTGCGTCCCCAGAAAGCCGGCGTGCCGCTGTCCAGAGGAGCTCTGATCACTCACTGCTACACAGACCTGAGCTTCATGGACTTCATCTGCTGCCTGGTCACCGACGCCATCCAGGTAACGACACGCTGACGTCACGCTGACGTCACGCTGACGACACGCTGACGACACGCTGACGACACGCTGACGACACGCTGACGACACGCTGACGACCTGCTGACGACCTGCTGACGACACGCTGACGTCACGCTAACGACACGCTGACGACACGCTAACGACACGCTGACGTCACGCTAACGACACGCTAATGACACGCTGACGACACGCTAACGACACGCTGACGTCACGCTGACGACGCGCTGACGACACACTAACACGCTAACAACACGGTGCCGTCACGCTATAACGACACGCTGATGCCACACAGTGTGTTTTTACATGGAAGAGGTATTTGGATGATTCAGGAAGTAATACTAACTCCGTGTAGAAATACACGCTGCAAGTAAAAGTCCTGCATTCAAGAATACATAAATATTTACAGAAAAACGAACTAAATATTTATTCATTTTTTCCTCTTTGAGATTCTGAAAAAGATCAGAACATGAGAACCTGTTTGTAACTGAAGTCTGTTTTCTTCTTCTTCTTCTTCTTCTTCTTCTCCTCCTCCTCCTCCTCCTCGGTCTTCTCCTCCTCCTTCTTCTTGTTCTCCTTGTTCTCCTCCTCCTCCTTCTTGTTCTCCTCCTCCTTGTTCTTCTCCTCCTCCTCCTTCTTGTTCTCCTCCTCCTCCTCCTCCAGGCGTACTCGGGTCAGTCTGGAAGTTGCTCCCAGCTCAGAGTGATCTTCTCCTTCTACGCCTCCTCCATCGTCCCGGCTCTGGACGCTGTGGACAAAGTGTCCGACGCCATCGTTTCCAAACTGCTGCCGTTTGTTCAGAAGGTAACGTAACGACGTTTCTTCTTATTCTTCTTCTTCCTGAAACGTTTCACGTAAAGTTCTGGTATCAGCGTCCTCCTCGTCCCTTCAGGGTCTGAAGTCGTCTCTGGCGGACTACAAAGCCTCCACCCTCATGATCGTGTGCCAGCTGGCGGTGAAGGTGGTGATGGAGGCGAGTCTGGTCGACACGCTCGCCGCCCACGTCAGCACGTCTCTGCTCAGGGAGCCCGTGTTGGCCAAGGAGGGTCTGGGCTGCCTCGTGGTGCTGCTGCAGAACCAGAAGGAGGGTTCCGCCGGGCCCAGGTAGGACCGGGGATCAGCGGCGCACCTGGTCAGAGGGCGTGGCCTCGTCTCGGTTAATCATTGTCTTCCGTTTTGTCCCTCAGAGCCTTCGAGCGTCTGAGCTCCATGCCGGCGCTGGTCTCCACGCTGCAGGCCATGGCGGCGTCTCACGACGTCGGCCCTCTGCTGCGCTACCTGCTGCCTCACCTGGTCCACGCCGCGTTCACCTGCGGCTCAGGTGAGACGCAGACGGACCAGCTCGCCGTGTTGGAGTCCGTCCTGCGGTCCGTCCCTCTGACCGGCGGCCTGGACCGAACCGTGGCTCGGTAAACACACCTTCACCTTCGTCTTCGCTCAAGATAAGATAGTTCATCTGTTCATCCAGAGGGGAGGAGAGGTCATCAATGAGGTCATCAATGATTGATGTCATCATAACTGTGTTATTCTGCACTAAAGACGTGTTCTAGTTCTCTCTACTTCTCGTCATGAAGGAGCAGCCCTGCGCCATAGACGAGCAGGGCTTTTATTTTGAAAATCAGGACCACAGAGAGAAAAATGTGACGGGAGCGAAACCTGAACCTACTTTAGTGTTCAGAGGGTTGGCATGGAAACAACAATAATAATACGGTCTGTTCTTCTTCACGTCGCTGCAACAAACAGGAAGTCTTCATCTCAGGGGTTTGTGTTGCAGGTTGATGCTGGACGAGTATCTGAGTCAGACTGAACTCTCTGCTGAGGACATGTCGGCCCTCGACCGCCGGCTCCTTCCTCTGGTTCGCCTGTTCGAGTCCAGGTGAGTCCGCTGGTCTTCATTTATTAGTGTTTTACTGTTAAATCTTTAACCAGATTAACAGAACGTTGTTATTATAAACTAATAGTTTGGTCCGTTACTATCGGTCCCAGCTGGACATCATTTCTATTTACAGATTTAAATATAAAACACATCGGTCCATCTTGAGGAACTCTGAGTTAGCATGAGCTCTGAGTTAGCATGAGCTCTGAGTTAGCATGAGCTCTGAGTTAGCGTGAGCTTTGAGTTAGCGTTAGCTCTGAGTTAGCGTTGGCTCTGAGTTAGCATGAGCTCTGAGTTAGCATGAGCTCTGAGTTAGCATGAGCTCTGAGTTAGCATGAGCTCTGAGTTAGCATGAGCTCTGAGTTAGCGTTAGCTCTGTGTTTGTCCTCCCTCAGATACTGTGCAGCTCTGGACGGCATCCTCGCGGCTCACGTGACCGACCTCAGCAGCAGCGAGCAGAAACATCTCTACCACCAGTTCCTCTCTTTGTCCATGAGCAGCGGGAAGTACCAGGTACACACAGTATTGTGTTGTTGGTACTGAAGAAGTATTTGTCTGCTAACTTATGACGCTGGTGTTCTTAATGAATCCTTCCCGTGTTTAGATAATGGGCGACTCTGACACGTCGCTGCTCCTCAGTCTGAAACACCCTCAGCCTTCAGTCAGAGTGTCGGCGGTGGATCACCTGATGGACGTCATCGCCTCCGCACAGGTACGGCAGCCGGCGCAGGTGAAGTCAGAATCGCTGGAGACGGACTGGTTCTCTCTGCTACCTCTTGAATGTTCATTCTTCTGTGGAACTGCTTCAGAATAATGTCCTCGTCTACAAACACACTTCTGGTGTCCCTCAAGGCTCCACACTGGGCCCCGTTGTTTTCTCTGATTATTTAAAAACATCATGTACAGTATAATAAAGATACACACTGCAGGTATAAATACACACTGCAGGTATAAATACACACTGCAGGTATAAATACACTGTTGGTATAAATACACACTGCAGGTATAAATACACACTGCAGGTGAAATACACACTGCAGATATAAATACACACTGCAGGTGTAATACACACTAGGTATAAATACACACTGCAGGTGTAATACACACTAGGTATAAATACACACTGCAGGTGTAATACACACTAGGTATAAATACACACTGCAGGTATAAATACACACTGCAGGTATAAATACACACTGCAGGTATAAATAACCACACTGCAGGTATAAATAACCACACTGCAGGTATAAATAACCACACTGCAGGTATAAATACACACTGTTGGTATAAATACACACTGTTGGTATAAATACACACTGCAGGTATAAATACACACTGTTAGTATAAATACACACTGCAGGTATAAATACACACTGTTGGTATAAATACGCACTGCAGGTATAAATACACACTGCAGGTATAAATACACACTGTTGGTATAAATACACACTGTTGGTATAAATACACACTGTTAGTATAAATACACACTGCAGGTATAAATACACACTGTTAGTATAAATACACACTGCAGGTATAAATACACACTGCAGGTATAAATACACACTGTTAGTATAAATACACACTGCAGGTATAAATACACACTGCAGGTATAAATACACACTGTAGGTATAAATAACCACAAATGCATCTCATGTTTCTCAGCAGCAGAGTTTGGACGAAGTCTTCCTGAAAGACGCCGTCATGGACCGACTGAAGGACGACGTGCCGGAGGTCGTGTCCGCCGCTCTCAAAGTCCTAGAGGTCAGTGTGACGGGGAGGACAGGTGTGACAGTAGGTGTGACAGTGGGGGACAGGTGTGACGGGGAGGACAGGTGTGACGGTGGGGGACAGGTGTGACAGTGGGGGACAGGTGTGACAGTAGGTGTGACAGTAGGTGTGACAGTAGGTGTGACAGTGGGGGACAGGTGTGACAGTAGGTGTGACAGTGGGGGACAGGTGTGACGGGGAGGACAGTGTGGGACAGGTGTGACGGGGAGGACAGGTGGGGGACAGGTGTGACGGGGAGGACAGGTGTGACAGTAGGTGTGACAGTGGGGGACAGGTGTGACGGGGGGGACAGGTGTGACGGTGGGGGACAGGTGTGACGGTGGGGGACAGGTGTGACAGTGGGGGACAGTGTGTGACGGGGAGGACAGTGTGTGACGGTGGGGGACAGGTGTGACGGTGGGGGACAGGTGTGACGGGGAGGACAGGTGTGACAGTGGGGGACAGGTGTGGTGGATGAGTGAAGGCTTCAGCGGCGCCCCCTATAGGTCAAACAGCACAGTGTTGTTTTAAAGGATCAGCTGATGGTTGTTGTGTTCAGGTGCTGTTGGACGTGTTGGACCCCGAGGACACCGTGTCCTCTTTACTGTCTCTGCTGCACAGAGGCGATCTGTCGGCGGCTCAGCGCTGGTCAGTGAACTACACACACATCCATAACATCAACGTAATCTAACAAATGATGTCACGTTATAATGACATCATCATGTCAGTTATTGCCGACTGTCCTGTAAACGATGCCTTCGGGTGTCGTTGGTAACTCTGAGCTCCACGTCGTCTCCTGCAGGCTGCCGGTTCTGACGGAGGCGGTGCGTTTACTGTCCGACCCCAGGCTGGGAAAAGGGGACACGGGGCTGCTGCAGAAGACGGGCTGGAGGCTGCTGCCCTTCCTGGTGATCACCTCCTCCTCAGAGCTCCGCTTGGCCTCCTGCGTCGCCCGGAGCGCCGTCGTCCTCCGACACCCGCTCACCCGCAACTGGGCTCAAGGTGACGGATCAGCTTTAAACGTCTCGTCAAGTTCATGAAGCGGTGTTATTAAGAAACATTTCTAATATAAATACTGCAACACAAGGTTCTCCTTAGCTTAGCATAAAGATGGGAACCAGCTAGCCTAGCTCTGTCCAGAGGTAAGTGTTTAAATAAACAGCACCTTTCATACAAACATGCAGCTCAACGTGCTTCAGAAGAAATAATGAATAAACAACAACCAGTCAAATATAACTTAAATACAGAGAACCGTGTTCTAATAGCAACACATGCACACATGCACACATGCACACATGCACACATGCACACATCCACACATGCACACATGCACACATGCACACATGCACACATCCACACATCCACACATGCACACATGCACACATGCACACATGCACACATCCACACATGCACACATGCACACATCCACACATCCACACATGCACACATGCACACATGCACACATGCACACATGCACACATGCACACGCACACATGCACACATCCACACATGCACACATGCACACATCCACACATCCACACATGCACACATGCACACATGCACACATGCACACATGCACACATGCACACATGCACACATGCACACATGCACACATGCACACATCCACACATCCACACATGCACACATGCACACATGCACACATCCACACATGCACACATCCACACATCCACACATGCACACATGCACACATGCACACATCCACACATCCACACATGCACACATGCACACATGCACACATGCACACATCCACACATGCACACATGCACACATCCACACATCCACACATGCACACATCCACACATCCACACATCCACACATGCACACATGCACACATCCACACATGCACACATGCACACATGCACACATCCACACATCCACACATGCACACATGCACACATGCACACATCCACACATGCACACATGCACACATGCACACATGCACACATCAGGACATCAACACATCCACACATCCACACATGCTCACATCCACACATGCACACATGCACACATCCACACATCAACACATCCACACATCCACACATGCTCACATGCACACATGCACACATGCACACATGCACACATCAGGACATCAGGAACATGAGCAGCGGAGCAGCTGAGTGACCTGATATCACATGACATGTCTGACGGAGGAAGTCAGAGCTTCACTGTGACGCTCTGACTGCTTTCATCTGTGGAAGGAGGTTTTCCTGGTGGTCCTGAGTCTTTAGACCATGTGGTCTCATGTGGTCTCATGTGGTCTCATGTGGTCTCATGTGGTCTCTTGTGGTCTCATGTGGTCTCATGTGGTCTCATGTGGTCTCATGTGGTCTCTTGTGGTCTATTGTGGTCTCTTGTGGTCTCATGTGGTCTCTTGTGGTCTCATGTGGTCTCTTGTGGTCTCATGTGGTCTCTTGTGGTCTCATGTGGTTTCATGTGGTCTCATGTGGTCTCTTGTGGTCTCATGTGGTCTCATGTGGTCTCTTGTGGTTTCATGTGGTCTCATGTGGTCTCATGTGGTCTCATGTGGTCTCATGTGGTCTCTTGTGGTCTATTGTGGTCTCTTGTGGTCTATTGTGGTCTCTTGTGGTCTCATGTGGTCTCTTGTGGTCTCATGTGGTCTCATGTGGTCTCATGCGGTCTCATGTGGTCTCTTGTGGTTTCATGTGGTCTCTTGTGGTTTCATGCGGTCTCATGCGGTCTCATGTGGTCTCTTGTGGTCTCATGTGGTCTCTTGTGGTCTCATGTGGTTTCATGCGGTCTCATGTGGTCTCTTGTGGTCTCATGTGGTCTCATGCGGTTTCATGCGGTCTCATGTGGTCTCTTGTGGTTTCATGCGGTCTCATGTGGTCTCTTGTGGTTTCATGCGGTCTCATGTGGTCTCATGTGGTTTCATGCGGTCTCATGCGGTCTCATGTGGTCTCATGTGGTCTCATGCGGTTTCATGCGGTCTCATGTGGTCTCTTGTGGTTTCATGCGGTCTCATGTGGTCTCATGTGGTCTCTTGTGGTCTCATGTGGTCTCTTGTGGTCTCTTGTGGTCTCATGTGGTCTCATGTGGTCTCATGTGGTCTCATGTGGTCTCTTGTGGTTTCATGCGGTCTCATGCGGTCTCTTGTGGTCTCATGCGGTCTCATGTGGTCTCTTGTGGTTTCATGCGGTCTCATGCGGTCTCATGCGGTCTCATGCGGTCTCATGCGGTCTCATGCGGTCTCATGTGGTCTCATGTGGTCTCTTGTGGTCTCATGCGGTTTCATGCGGTCTCATGTGGTCTCTTGTGGTTTCATGCGGTCTCATGTGGTCTCATGTGGTCTCATGTGGTCTCTTGTGGTCTCATGTGGTCTCTTGTGGTCTCATGTGGTTTCATGCGGTCTCATGCGGTCTCTTGTGGTTTCATGCGGTCTCTTGTGGTCTCATGCGGTCTCATGCGGTCTCTTGTGGTCTCATGCGGTCTCATGCGGTCTCATGTGGTCTCTTGTGGTC
>CM051708.1:20455970-20495970 GCA_028022725.1 Lycodopsis pacificus
ACATGTGTTGTGTTCTCAGGAGTCTGGAGCCGGGTCCAGATGATCACACCAACATGGAGTACACTAAGCAGCTGCTGCTCAGCTGTCTGCTCAACATCTGCCACAAACTGTGTCCTGAAGGGGGCGCTGTGGGTCCCGGTAGGTCATCGGCGGGAGGCGGGTCGTGAACACGTTTCCTCTGCAGGAAGTCACTAACCGAGCCTGTTGCTCGTGTGCTCCTCCTCAGACGTGCTGGATGAAGATAAGTTCAGCGTGGAGCTGGTGGTTCAGTGCATCAGAGCGTCCGACATGCCGCAGACTCACCACCACGCGCTGCTGCTGCTGGGCGCCGCCGCCGCCATCTTCCCTGTGAGTGTGTTCGTCTAAAGCCAGCATTGTTGTGATGTAGCAGAACTCTGACCTGTGTGTGGCCCTGCAGGAGAAAGTCCTCCACAACATCATGCCCATCTTCACCTTCATGGGAGCCAACATCATGCGCCTGGACGACGCCTACAGCTTCAGAGTCATCGAGCAGACGGTGCAGATGGTGATACCGGCTCTGATCCAGGTGAGACTGGAGACCAGCTGCTGGAGGCCGAGAGCTACAGGATGGAAAGATCCAATAACCTTCTTCCTCCTCCTCTTCCTCAGGCCCACCAGCTGTCTGACGGCAGCTCTTCGTCTCACGTGGTGTCTGTGGTGACTCGTGTTCTTCACGTGTTTGTTGACGCTCTTCCTCACGTTCCTGATCACCGGCGTCTTCCCATCCTCAGTCAGCTGGTGACCACGCTGGGCCCCGCCCGCTTCCTCTGGGTCCTAATGCTCCTCCTGTTCAAGCTGCACGCCACGCAGACCGCCAGCTCCACCGGCGAGAAGGCGAGTGTAGCAGCAAGGCATTGTGGGAGTTGTAGTCTGAGACTTTAACGTGTGAATCCACGCGTACATTTTCAGCTTCGACTGATCCACAGCAGGAAATGAAAAGTGTTTGATGTGTTTTTAGGATGCAGCTCTGGAGAAAGACGTGGACTTCTGGATTTCTCTCTGCTGTGAGTTCGAGGTCAGCGATCAGCTCACCTCCCTCATCAACGTCCTCACCTTCCTCCTGCAGCTGCCCGACGACCAAGACGACGGTGAGGAGCTCATCACCACCAATAACATGTCCTTTAGGCTTAAGAAGAAGAAAACTGACATGAAAGTCTCTGCAGCTCCGGTGAAGCGCCGGCCGGGACCCCAGAAGAAGAAGAAGACTGAGGAGGAGGAGGAGGAGGAGGAGGTGGAGGAGCTGATCTTCAGTCTGGAGGCTCACAGCAGCAAAGAGCTGAGACACTTCAAGTTCCTCTCCGTCTCCTTCATGGCTCAGCTGCTCGGCTCGGCTGGCTTCATCGGGAAGGTGGGCGACGTCTCGGACGCAGCGTTCACAATCGCCAGCGTTGTGCAGCGTATGTAAACATGTGGTGGTCTGTGTTCAGGTGGCAGACAGAGGAGACGCTGTGGACGAGGCTCTGCAGCAGAGGTGAGTTTAGAGTGACGCGTGCAGGTGAGTTTGGATGTGAAGCAGCAGGCTGACGGCTCGCTGGTGTTTTAGGCTGCTGGAGGAGATCCTGCGTTACATCCACGCCGTCGCTCGCTGTGTGGAGGACAACGCCGACAAGCCCACCGCCAAGTTCTGGAGGGTTCTCCTCAATAAGGCCTACGAAGTCCTGGATAAGGTCAGAAAATACATCTTCGTATCCATCCGTCTGAACACACCCCTCAGATGTGTTTCCTCCGTCAGCGTGTTGTGGTCTTCTGTTGCTCAGGTGAACTCCTTGTTGTCCACGGACGCCTTCATCACGGTGATGAGGGGGCTGATGGGCAACGAGCTGGCGTCAGTCCGGAGGAAAGCTCTGGAGCTGCTGAACAACAAGCTGCAGCACCGCACGCAGTGGGAGGACCAACAGGTGAGGCTGTGATGTCACAAGCAACACGACACGCTGATCACTCACAGCGAGAGCTCGTTAGGCTCATGTGACGTGCTGTAGATGTGAAGTCACATAACGACGACATTACAACAGAAGATAACATCAACTAAGTGTCCATCATAGTTCAACGTTGTGGTGTGTTCAGTAACATTATTAATTCATGTGTTCATAGTGTGTAGCGTTGATAGAAGTTTGATTATATTATTTCATCATTCTCCTCTCAGGTCACTGTGCTGTTACAGCTGATCGGCGACCTCCTGAGCATTGTGGGTAAAAGTGGTTGTCAGGTGATGGAGGCGGAGCAGGAGGCGGAGCATGCCATCAACCGACAGACGGCTCTCTACAGCCTCAAGCTGCTCTGTCGCAGTCTGGGCTCCGCCCACCAGGAGGCGTTCGTCCCCGTGCTGCAGCAGGCGGTGGACATCGTGATGAAGACGGAGGAGGAGAAGAATGTGACGAGCAGCGCTCTGCTCTGCATCGCCGAGGCGGTCGGAGCGCTGAAGGCCCTCGCCATCCCTCAGCTGCCGAGGTGCGTACATATCACACAACATGACGTGTACCTCTGGACGTTGTTGATGGTAACGCCTCTGTTCTGTCCCCAGGTTGATGCCGGCGGTGTTGACCGCGCTGACGGACAGGAAGGAGCTGTTGACCAATGAGATCTACCTGCTGAGCGCCGTCACCGCCCTGCAGCGCGTCACCGAGACGCTGCCTCACTTCATGAGCCCGTACCTGCAGGACACCACCTCACAGGTACGCCTCGCCGGAGCGGCACAGGAAACGACACGCTCACCAGGTGTTTGACGCTTCACTTCCTGTCAACAGGTGTGTCGGCTGACTCGTCTGCTGGAGTCTTCCTCGTCCTCTTCCTCGGCCGCCGCTCAGCTGAAGACGCGTCTCTCCTCCCTCAGGAGCTCCCTCGCCACCCGGCTGCCCCCCAGGGTCCTGCTGCCCACCCTCACCAGGTGCTACACCAGCATGGTGCTGGACAGGAAGGTAGAGATGAACTGCTTCCTGTCGTTCTCGACACTCGTAAACAAAGAGCTTCTCTCTCGTAGATCTCGAGGAACACTTCTTTTATCTTCTGCTTTCATTTAAAAGAACGTCAAAGAAGCTGAAGGATAGAAGTCAACTACTTCTCCCAGAATGCATTTCACTAACAACATAACATATCTGAATCTGTCACGAACATCAAGCATAATAATCACTGGTGGGCTGTGCTTCCCTGCAGCGTCAGCTGGGGGCGCTGATGAGCATCTTGAAGGAGCACATCGCTCACATGGAGAAAGACCAGCTCAACTTCCACCAATCAGAGCTCACCTCCTTGTTCCTCGTGGCCCTGGACTTCAGAGCCCAACACTGTCAGGTGAGTCCCATGTCCACGCCTCGTTGTTGTTGTTTACAGGTGTTGATGTAAACAAAGTGTCTCACGTTCAATCTCTAGTTTTAAGTCTTCTTCAATACAGCATGATGTTCATTTAGTACATGATGGTCCATTTAGAGTCACACAGACCATAAAGCAGGGGATGCTTTAGGGCGGGGCTACACGCTGATTGACAGGTCTCTAACAGACCATAAAGCAGGGGATGCTTTAGGGCGGGGCTACACGTGATTGACAGGTCTCTACCAGAGACGTCATTGGTTCACGTCTCGAGCTTTAACCCCTGACTTGCTGTCTGCAGGGAGATCTGCAGAAGACGGCGGAGGTCGAAGGTCATGTTATCGACTGTCTGCTCACCATGGTGATGAAACTATCAGAGGTCACATTCAGACCACTGTTCTTCAAGGTAACCTGTCTGTCTCTCTGTCTCTCAGCTGTCTGTCTCTCAGCTGTCTGTCTCTCAGCTGTCTGTCTCTCTGTCTCTCAGCTGTCTGTCTCTCAGCTGTCTGTCTCTCAGCTGTCTGTCTCTCAGCTGTCTGTCTCTCTGTCTCTCAGCTGTCTGTCTGTCTCTCAGCTGTCTGTCTCTCAGCTGTCTGTCTCTCTGTCTCTCAGCTGTCTGTCTCTCTGTCTCTCAGCTGTCTGTCTGTCTGTCTCTCAGCTGTCTGTCTCTCAGCTGTCTGTCTGTCTGTCTCTCAGCTGTCTGTCTCTCAGCTGTCTGTCTCTCTGTCTCTCAGCTGTCTGTCTGTCTCTCAGCTGTCTGTCTCTCAGCTGTCTGTCTCTCTGTCTCTCAGCTGTCTGTCTCTCAGCTGTCTGTCTCTCTGTCTCTCAGCTGTCTGTCTCTCTGTCTCTCAGCTGTCTGTCTCTCTGTCTCTCAGCTGTCTGTCTCTCAGCTGTCTGTCTCTCTGTCTCTCAGCTGTCTGTCTCTCTGTCTCTCAGCTGTCTGTCTCTCTGTCTCAGCTGTCTGTCTCTCTGTCTCTCAGCTGTCTGTCTCTCAGCTGTCGGTCTGTCTGTCTCTCAGCTGTCTGTCTCTCAGCTGTCTGTCTGTCTGTCTCTCAGCTGTCTGTCTCTCAGCTGTCTGTCTGTCTCTCAGCTGTCTGTCTCTCAGCTGTCTGTCTGTCTGTCTCTCAGCTGTCTGTCTCTCTGTCTCTCAGCTGTCTGTCTCTCTGTCTCTCAGCTGTCTGTCTCTCAGCTGTCTGTCTCTCAACTGTCTGTCTCTCAGCTGTCTGTCTCTCAGCTGTCTGTCTCTCTGTCTCTCAGCTGTCTGTCTCTCTGTCTCTCAGCTGTCTGTCTCTCAGCCTCTCAGCTGTCTGTCTCTCTGTCTCTCAGCTGTCTGTCTCTCTGTCTCTCAGCTGTCTGTCTCTCTGTCTCTCAGCTGTCTGTCTCTCTGTCTCTCAGCTGTCTGTCTCTCAGCTGTCTGTCTCTCAGCTGTCTGTCTCTCAGCTGTCTGTCTCTCTGTCTCTCAGCTGTCTGTCTCTCAGCTGTCTGTCTCTCAGCTGTCTGTCTCTCTGTCTCTCAGCTGTCTGTCTGTCTGTCTCTCAGCTGTCTGTCTCTCTGTCTCTCAACTGTCTGTCTCTCAGCTGTCTGTCTCTCAGCTGTCTGTCTCTCTGTCTCTCAGCTGTCTGTCTCTCTGTCTCTCAGCTGTCTGTCTCTCAGCCTCTCAGCTGTCTGTCTCTCTGTCTCTCAGCTGTCTGTCTCTCTGTCTCTCAGCTGTCTGTCTCTCTGTCTCTCAGCTGTCTGTCTCAGCTGTCTGTCTCTCTGTCTCTCAGCTGTCTGTCTCTCAGCTGTCTGTCTGTCTGTCTCTCAGCTGTCTGTCTCTGTCTGTCTCTCAGCTGTCTGTCTCTGTCTCTCAGCTGTCTGTCTGTCTGTCTCTCAGCTGTCTGTCTCTCAGCTGTCTGTCTCTCAGCTGTCTGTCTCTCTGTCTCTCAGCTGTCTGTCTGTCTGTCTCTCAGCTGTCTGTCTCTCAGCTGTCTGTCTCTCTGTCTCTCAGCTGTCTGTCTCTCAGCCTCTCAGCTGTCTGTCTCTCAGCTGTCTGTCTCTCTGTCTCTCAGCTGTCTGTCTCTCAGCCTCTCAGCTGTCTGTCTCTCAGCTGTCTGTCTCTCTGTCTCTCAGCTGTCTGTCTCTCAGCCTCTCAGCTGTCTGTCTGTCTCTCAGCTGTCTGTCTCTCTGTCTCTCAGTCTGTCTGTCTCTCAACTGTCTGTCTCTCTGTCTCTCAGCTGTCTGTCTCTCAACTGTCTGTCTCTCTGTCTCTCAGCTGTCTGTCTCTCAGCTGTCTGTCTCTCTGTCTCTCAGCTGTCTGTCTCTCAGCTGTCTGTCTCTCAGCTGTCTGTCTCTCAGCTGTCTGTCTGTCTCTCAACTGTCTGTCTCTCAGCCTCTCAGCTGTCTGTCTCTCAGCTGTCTGTCTCTCTGTCTCTCAGCTGTCTGTCTGTCTGTCTCTCAACTGTCTGTCTCTCTGTCTCTCAGCTGTCTGTCTCTCTGTCTCTCAGCTGTCTGTCTCTCAGCTGTCTGTCTGTCTGTCTCTCAGCTGTCTGTCTCTCAGCTGTCTGTCTCTCTGTCTCTCAGCTGTCTGTCTCTCAACTGTCTGTCTCTCTGTCTCTCAGCTGTCTGTCTCTCAGCCTCTCAGCTGTCTGTCTCTCAGCTGTCTGTCTCTCAACTGTCTGTCTCTCTGTCTCTCAGCTGTCTGTCTCTCAGCTGTCTGTCTCTCAGCTGTCTGTCTCTCAGCTGTCTGTCTCTCTGTCTCTCAGCTGTCTGTCTGTCTGTCTCTCAACTGTCTGTCTCTCTGTCTCTCAGCTGTCTGTCTCTCTGTCTCTCAGCTGTCTGTCTCTCAGCTGTCTGTCTGTCTGTCTCTCAGCTGTCTGTCTCTCAGCTGTCTGTCTCTCTGTCTCTCAGCTGTCTGTCTGTCTCTCAACTGTCTGTCTCTCTGTCTCTCAGCTGTCTGTCTCTCTGTCTCTCAGCTGTCTGTCTCTCAGCCTCTCAGCTGTCTGTCTCTCAGCTGTCTGTCTCTCAGTCTCTCAGCTGTCTGTCTCTCAGTCTCTCAGCTGTCTGTCTCTCAGCTGTCTGTCTCTCAGTCTCTCAGCTGTCTGTCTCTCAGTCTCTCAGCTGTCTGTCTCTCAGCTGTCTGTCTCTCTGTCTCTCAGCTGTCTGTCTCTCAGCTGTCTGTCTCTCTGTCTCTCAGCTGTCTGTCTCTCTGTCTCTCAGCTGTTTGACTGGAGTAAGTCGGGCACTAAAGAGCGTCTCCTGACTTTCTACCGTCTGGTGGACTTCATCTCAGAGAGACTCAAAGGACTCTTCGTCCTGTTCGCTGGAAATCTGGTGAAACCGTTTTCTGAGCTGCTGCGACAGACCAACCGCTCCAAGACAGGTTATTATTATGATTATTATTATTATGATGATTATTATTATGATTATTATTATGGTGATGATTATGATTATTATTATGACTATTATTATGAGTATTATTATGATTATGATGATTATTATTATGATTATGATGATTATTATTATGATTATGATGATTATTATAGTGTTTGATTTATGTGCAGTTCATCCTTTATTGTATTCTACTCTTTTCATTGATTGAACCGTGTTTTATTTTTTTGAACTTTGTTTTATTATATTGTAATCTATTACATTTTATTTTATTGTACTTTATTGTACATGACTTAATTCAATTATATTGTTCTATTGTTTTATTTATATATTTTATCCTTATTTGATTTTAAATAAACTATTGAGTACATTGTTATTGATTTATTTTAGTGTTATATTTGAATGAAGTTATTTCACGTCATGTTATTTTATTATTATAATATAATATTTGACTTTGATTTATTCGATGTTATGATTATTGATCATGTCTCTGATAGATGATGATTATTGATCATGTCTCTGATGGATGATGATTATTGATCATGTCTGATGGATGATGATTATCGATCATGTCTCTGATGGATGATGATTATCGATCATGTCTCTGATGGATGATGATTATTGATTATGTCTCTGATAGATGATGATTATTGATCATGTCTCTGATAGATGATGATTATCGATCATGTCTCTGATGATTGATCATGTCTCGTGTGTCTCTCACAGAGTGTCTCTTTGACTGTGAGGAGAAGTCCTCTCTGCTGCTCTTCTCCGTCCTCGACTGTCTCTTTAAGATCTTCATGTTCGACTCTCACAAGTTCATCAGCAAAGAACGAGCTGAAGTTCTGATGCTCCCATTGGTGGACCAGGTGAGGGTCACACACCTGTCTCTCTCTCTCACACACACTCACACACACTCACACACACACACACACACACACACACACACACACACACACACACACACACACACACACACACACACACACACACACACACACACACACACACACACACACACCTGTCTCTCTCTCTCTCTCTCACTCACACACACCTACCTGTCACACACACACCCACACACACCTACCTGTCACACACACACCCACACACACACCTGTCTCACACACACCTGTCTCTTTGGTCCCTGCAGCTGGAGAACACAGCTGGAGGAGACCAGGTCTACCAGCAGATGGTGACCCAGCACCTGGTCCCCTGTGTGGGTCAGTTCTCTGTGGCGCTGACCGACGACTCCCAGTGGAAAACTCTCAACTACCAGATCCTGCTGAAGACCAGACACCAGGACTCTAAGGTGAGGACACACGCACACGCACGAGGCGGGGTCTTCTGGGTTTCTAAAATGGTGTACTTTTACTGCAGTAAAGTATCTGAATACTTCCTCCTCTCTTTCTCCTCTCCCTCCCCTCAGGTGCGTTTCTCCTCTCTGTTGATGCTGATGGAGTTGGCCTCTAAACTGAAGGAGAACTACGTGGTTCTCCTTCCAGAGACCATCCCCTTCCTGGCTGAGCTGATGGAGGGTGAGGCCACACACACACACACGTTACCGTCTGAACTGCAGAGTTACAGTGAACACAGCGCGGTTTTCTACGTTTCATCAACATTGTTAGCGTCACAAACACGTACCATTCTACTTCCTGTCTCTTCAAAGTAAAAGCAAATCAAACTAGTTACAACAGTGACAATATTAAAATACATGTTGAGTTGTTAAAGTGTTTTGTGTGTAATAAGTATCATTACTGAGACTTTAACAACATGACGTAGAGAGGTTTCAGTTTTCAAGAAGTATATTTAAATATCATCTCTTACACCTGAATATCTATGATCAGAATCATCATAACGTGTTCACACACACAATGTTATTGACCTGTAGTTCATAGAGCACTTTAAAATACAAGTGCTCAATACACTACTTTATAATTCATTATTGAACTTTGTGCATGACAATGCGATTAATCGTTGCCAAATACTAATATATATAGATAGTGTATATCTCAGCAGATGTCTCATCAGTGACGTGTGTTTCAGATGAATGTGAGGAGGTGGAGCAGCAGGTCCAGAAGGTGGTTCAGGAGATGGAGAACATCCTGGGAGAACCTCTGCAGAGCTACTTCTAACACACACACACACCTGATGTGAACTTTGTGTTTTCTGTTGTCATATGAAGTTCATTTCTCACAAGTTGTCATGCAAACTAAATATAAAGATTATTAAAACATATTTACTGGGCACGTTATTTTATTTTGAAAGTCTGTTGCTCACTGGTGACGTCACAGACTCGCATGTTGGTGCAGCTCTACGCTGGCATTCAAACGCACGTGAGACTACATCCGGTTTTCAGAATAAGATGCCAAAGTATGAAACATGCTGCATCTCGTGAGTTAAAGGGAAAATACACCTGAAGTGTCTATTCTTTGATGGCTGGGTCACCTTCATCAGTGATGAAGAGTAGAGCTGCATCACATGCTCTGACTGATGAAGACTCAACACACATGTAGATGAACGTGTGAAACGTGTTCACAGAGAACTGCTGCTGCTAACAACACTACTTATGAGATGAATCGTTGCCCCGCACTAGTATTTACATTAACAGTCGATTCATGTTCTCAAAGACAACAAACACTCTTTGATGTTCCACAAACTGTTTTATTGTCATAAATAATCCAGAGCTCTGAACAGTGAGAACATCTACATCATCGCTGAACCTCTGATGATAAATCAAATGTACCTTCATGTCAGAACACTTCATGAGCAGATAACTTCAATAACATCTCATTCTGTAGACGATCAATAATCACGCTACTCTCCTCTGTAGACGACGATGTTCTTGTCCGTCTCGTGTATTTTGATCTCGTGCAGAAGGTTTGGAGGTAGAACCGTCACCATGTGGTCCCAGATGTAGACGCAGAGGTTCTCTGTGGTGCTGAGACACAAAACTTTATCAACTACCGTTACCAGAGACGCAACACTTTATCAACTACCGTTACCAGAGACGCAACACTTTATCAACTACCGTTACCAGAGACACAACACTTTATCAACTACCGTTACCAGAGACGCAACACTTTATCAACTACCGTTACCAGAGACGCAACACTTTATCAACTACCGTTACCAGAGACACAACACTTTATCAACTACCGTTACCAGAGACGCAACACTTTATCAACTACCGTTACCAGAGACACAACACTTTATCAACTACCGTTACCAGAGACACAACACTTTATCAACTACCGTTACCAGAGACACAACACTATCAACTACCGTTACCAGAGACAACACTTTATCAACTACCGTTACCAGAGACACAACACTTTATCAACTACCGTTACCAGAGACACAACACTATCAACTACCGTTACCAGAGACACAACACTATCAACTACCGTTACCAGAGACACAACACTTTATCAACTACCGTTACCAGAGACACAACACTTTATCAACTACCGTTACCAGAGACACAACACTTTATCAACTACAGTTACCAGAGACACAACACTTTATCAACTACCGTTACCAGAGACACAACACTTTATCAACTACCGTTACCAGAGACGCAACACTTTATCAACTACCGTTACCGGAGACACAACACTTTATCAACTACCGTTACCAGAGACACACAACTTTATCAACTACCGTTACCAGAGACACAAAACTTTATCAACTACCGTTACCAGAGACACAACACTTTATCAACTACAGTTACCAGAGACGCAACACTTTATCAACTACCGTTACCAGAGACACACAACTTTATCAACTACCGTTACCAGAGACACACAACTTTATCAACTACCGTTACCAGAGACACAACACTTTATCAACTACAGTTACCAGAGACAACACTTTATCAACTACAGTTACCAGAGACACAACTTTATCAACTACCGTTACCAGAGACAACACTTTATCAACTACAGTTACCAGAGACACAACACTTTATCAACTACCGTTACCAGAGACACAACACTTTATCAACTACCGTTACCAGAGACACAAAACTTTATCAACTACAGTTACCAGAGACACAAAACTTTATCAACTACAGTTACCAGAGACACAAAACTTTATCAACTACAGTTACCAGAGACAACTTTATCAACTACCGTTACCAGAGACACAACTTTATCAACTACAGTTACCAGAGACAACTTTATCAACTACAGTTACCAGAGACAACTTTATCAACTACCGTTACCAGAGACACAAAACTTTATCAACTACAGTTACCAGAGACACAACACTTTATCAACTACCGTTACCAGAGACAACTTTATTAACTACTGTTAACAGACGCAAAACTTTAGTTACCAGAGACACACAACTTTATTAACTAGTTACCAGAGACAACTTTATTAACTACAGTTACCAGACACAAAACTTTATCAACTACCGTTACCAGAGACACAACACTTTATCAACTACAGTTACCAGAGACACAACACTTTATCAACTACCGTTACCAGAGACACAACACTTTATCAACTACCGTTACCAGAGACACAACACTTTATCAACTACCGTTACCAGAGACACAAAACTTTATCAACTACCGTTACCAGAGACACAAAACTTTATCAACTACAGTTACCAGAGACACAACACTTTATCAACTACCGTTACCAGAGACACAACTTTATTAACTACTGTTAACAGACGCAAAACTTTAGTTACCAGAGACACACAACTTTATTAACTAGTTACCAGAGACAACTTTATTAACTACAGTTACCAGACACACAACTTTATGAACTACTGTTAACAGAGACACAACTTTATTAACTACCGTTACCAGAGATGCAACTTTATTAACTGTTACCAGAGACACAAAACTTTATTAACTACCGTTACCAGACGCAAAACTTTATTAAATGTTAACAGAGACGCAACTTTATTAACTACTGTTACCAGAGACACAAAACTTTATTAACTACCGTTACCAGAGACGCAACTTTATGAACTACTGTTAACAGAGACGCAACTTTATGAACTACTGTTAACAGAGACAACTTTATTAGTTGTTTAGGAGACAGAGGAGGAAAGTCACCTGACAACGTTGGAGAAGTACGGGACGTCCTGATCCAGGTTCTTATGGTCCAGTGGGGTCATGATGACGTCCTGCAGGACGGAGACATTACATCAGCCAATAGAAACACTCAGCTGCTCTGTGCCGTCTAATGATGAAGATGATCTCACCTCGATGCATCTCTTCAGGTCGGTGAGGTTCATGACCATCCCAGTGAGACGGTCGATCTGAGGAGCAAACAACGCCTTCGATTCACGTCTTTATTTAGCAAATATATTTACATCACAGAATAAAGACAAAAGTTACAGAATGTGAACTCTACTCCAGATTAAAAGGACAGCTAGCTGGGGTTAGCATCTGAAGCTACATCAGCTGATCTGAAGACAGCAAACAGCTGATCGATCAGCTGTTTGCTGTCTTCAGATCAGCTGATTCCTTCTGTCATTGTGAGATCTCATGCAGGTCTACTCATTAAAGCTGCTTCGGCCTTCCTCCACCCAGCTCCCCCTTTTCATCATCCTGTGTGACTTCATCATCAGCAGCAGATATACACACACACACCTTTCCACGCACTGTGACCTCCACTGTGGACAGAAAGAGGACATGAGTGAATGATTGACTTCCTGTCCTGGGTCACATGACCGAGTTAGTCACACCTTTGTAGTTGTGTCCGTGTCCGTTGGGGTTGTCACATTTCCCGTAGACTCGTTTATTCTCCTCATCACTCAGGTGAACGCTGCAGAGAAGAAGAAGATGAAGCAGCAGAAGCATCATCATGAAGTGTGTGCGTCGTGCTGCCTTCAGGTGCAGCTGGGACACTCGAGCTTCAGAGTTCATAGGTTCTTAAAGAGGAGAGATGAAACTCTTGTTTTGTATGAAACGTATTGGTGGACCTGCTAGAGGGAAGGGGGACACGGGAGAACCAGGACCAGGACCAGGACTGAGGTTCAGACCATCAGAGCTGCTGCTGTAGAAGGAGAGGGTTTCTTAAGGGTCTCTGGTGGAACACTGCCACTGTGGCCCACAGGGGGCGCCAGCATCAACACAGTGAACGTTCCTCATCGTTACTTTAAATATAACAAATAAAGTAATAAAACCTTTCTATGTCATACAAAAGTAGTTTACAACCAGAACAATACAACTGAATATATGAAAAGATGTTTATTAGTATGGATCATAAATCAATTATAAACTTAACTATCGTCTTATGTTTACCATTTAAGATCCGTCTGTCGAGGAAATTACATTCTACAATAAATAAATACAATAAAGGAATTCTATGGGCAGAACTTTCTCGTTTACTAAACTTTAGACGGTCCCTGAAGGCAGCACCAGCGGTGTCTCTGGAGATCAAAGCTCCGGACTGAACGAGCCTCAAAGAGCTCCGTAGACCGGATACACCCGGAGGATCCACGCCGGGGACCAGCGCTCTCCGCCCGGCTTCCACCGGGACCTCCTACCGGTCCTACCGGTCCTACCGGTCCTACCGGACTCTCTTCGTACCTGTGCAGCCGGTGACACGCGCTGAAGCTCTGGACCCTCGTGATGTATCCAACCCGCTCCTCAGAAGACCCGGACATGTTCGGAACCGGATCCAAAGACGAGAACCAGAGATGTGAGATGTAAAGGTCTGCACCTAAAACAATATTGAACAAACATACAGACCACGTGACTCCCGCTGGCGGCAGCTCATTGGTCCACCAGGACTCACGTGGTCCAGATCCATATCACACCTGATTATATTTACGTCATCATAAAGTCACATGATCAGAAACATGAGACTCTGATCCTCTTTAATGGGTTCATATTATATATATATATATATATATATATATATATATATATATATATATATATATATATATATATATATGTATGTATGTCTTTATGAATGCAACGTTGATGTAGAACTATATGAAACATATTTAATTAGTTTGTGTTTTGTGTGTAAAATGTGGATCTATAATTAAAGTACTGCTCTGATTGGTCACAGTAAATAAAGATATCACAGACGGATCGTTGTTCATCATGAGGTCATGTTGTTACGGTCACGTTAAAGTACATCATCTAGAAACAAATAAACATAAAAACATAAAAAGACAAATAAATAAATACAATAATAATAATAATAAATAGAGATAATCTCCTCCCTGTTTATTCCCAATACGACTTCAGACTCCCACAGCAATGTTTCGTTAACTATTTATTTTTATATTTGTCTTACTGTTTCACGATAAATACATTGTTTAATTAAAAAAACTGTCTCATAAACTAAAAAACAACAACCAGAATGAATGATAGAGGGAGGTGAACTATCTCACTCTGTATCTATCATCTTTGATGATAGATACAGGGGGCGCTGAATCCCGCCGTCTATAAAGCTGTAATTAAATCACGGACACACCTGCTGCTACAAACACTCCGTTAGGCTCGTTGTTATTATGTCAGTCGACTTTTAGAAGATGTTTCTCTTCTAGAAGAACCGCTGAGAGTAACGTGTCTACGTTTGTGTCGCTACGTCGCTGCTAACCGGCGTCTTTAACGGTAAAAACGGACCGGAAGCTGTCGTTTCTATCTTAAATAGTAGCGTTTCCTGCATAGCCAGTAGCCTCTAGCTGTGAAAAGTTGCCATCTTGTTTGGAAGCTCTGCTGAAGGTAAGTTAATTATATCTCGGGAGCTAAAGCTAACGTTAGCAGGTCCACCATTCGTTTTTCGCGGGGCCCCGCCCATCACGGAGTGTGATTGGTCCACTGAGACGTCATCTTTCCGAGCTCCGTGCTGATTGGCTGGAGGTCGACGGGACCTTTTAAACTGTAGTTGAATGACTGAACACGCACGTGGGTGAGATGTATGTAATGTATTTGTTTAACACATCCGGTCATAACTAATCAATTATAAATACTCAAACATCCTCACGAGGAGGGTAAAAACAGAAGATCTAGTACAAGACACAAGTTTACTAAAGTACAAATACTTAAGTACAATATCGAGGTATTTGAACTTCTATTCTACTTCTTAAAAGGAAAATAAAATACTTTTACTGCACTTTATTTGTCTGACAGCAGCAGAATGAGTTAACATTCAACACATTATAATATATATATTCTGCTGCTGTCAGACAAATAAAGTGTGTATGTATGTATATGTGTATACATACATACATATATACGTATGTATGTATGTATGTATATGTATATATATGTGTGTATATATATATATGTGTATATATATATATATGTGTATATATATATATGTGTGTGTGTGTGTGTGTGTGTGTGTGTGTGTGTATATATATATATATGTATGTATATATATGTATATATGTATGTATATATGTATATATGTATGTATATATGTATATATGTATATATATATATATATATATATATATATATATATATATATATATATATATATATATATATATATATATATATATATATATATATATATATATATATATATATATATATATATATATATATATATATATATATATATATATATATATATATATATATATATATATATAAATAAAAAAGGGTGGTTAGAGGCTGTTTCCAGAACTAACCACCCACTTTTTAGTGTCAATTATTTAGAATATTTAATTTATTTCCAGCGCAGAAAGAGACCTCTTTAACAATAATATTGTCACAAAGTGACGCCCCCCCCCTCATAATAAAAGCAGCAATAACTGGAATCATGGACTGATTTCTATAATAATTCACAATATTTTCTGCTTCCAGCGTCTAACAATGTGAGAATGTTTATTTTTGAGGAATGTTTATTTTTGAGGAATGAGGGCTTCTGGGTAATCAGAGATTTCTGCTCCTCTTCCGCCACCTGTTTGATCTTTGTTCTCCTCCACCGGACACTGTGTGTGTGTGTGTGTGTGTGTGTGTGTGTGTGTGTGTGTGTGTGTGTGTGTGTGTGTGTGAGAGAGATGAGGTTCCAGGATTACTTAGTCCAGCAGTGTGTTGTAATCTCACCTCTGCTGACTAATCAATATATCAAACAAGTCATTCATCTTTTATTCTGAACCCGTCTTATTTTGAAAGCGTTTTGAAGTGCTGCTCACTTCCTGTTGAGCTTCTGTGGCGTGAAACGTTTAACGTTGTTCTTCAGCAGATTCAAGTGATGGTTGACTGTCCATGTGCAGGTTCAGTTGTAAATATATGAACAAAATCAATCAAAATCATTTCATGGATAAAATAAGTGTTTGTACTAAAGGAAGAAGAGTCTCTTTATTCCTGTGGGTCCTCCTCTTCTCAGCTCCTCCTCGCTGTGGGACTCTCAGGAGCACCAGGACCTCCTCATGTCCAGACGAAGCCTTCGGCTCGATGAAGGTCTGTTGGACCGGAGTCTTCCTCACAGCAGCGCCTCCTTCAGTGTGGGAGGAGCCAGCTGGAGGAGCAACAGGTGAGTTCAGAGGTTTCTTCATCTCTCCTTCCTCCTCCTCGTCTGTTTCTCCTCGTCTCTCTTCTGCCTTCTTCTCCCATTTCCCTTTCTCTCTCCTCTTCCTCACTTCCATCCTCCTCGTCTCTTCTCCTTCCCCCTTTTCTGTCTTTCTCTCCCTCTCCCTCCTTCTTCTGCCCTTCTCCTCCTCGACTCTCTACTCCTCCTCCCTGCATCTGACTCCTCCTCATCTCTCCTCCTCCTCCTCAGGTCGTTGAAGTGCCGTCGCGCTCAGCATCTCTCCGCCTCCTGCTCGGAGTCTCTCCTCCTCGCTTCTCCTCCTCGTAGAGCGGCGTCTCTCCTCAGCAGCAGCCTCCACAGCGTTGCCTCCGACGCCTCCTTGCTGTCGTCTCTGCTGGACGAGTCTTCGGTGCAGGAGTCCACGCTGGTGGACACCTTCTGGGGTAGGACTCCTCCTCTTTTACTCCTCTCTGCTTCCTCCTCCTCTCACACAGCCAGGCCTCAGTGAGGAGGGCTCTTATTTTGGAGGGTGTATGACGTCTGTTTCCTGTTTCAGGTTTGGACCAGGACATCGATCCCAAAGGTCAATTCATCTTCTTGACTATTAAACAATTATAAACCTTATTTCAACGGTTAATTGATGGTTCAATGCATTTCCTGTCGATTGATTGATTGGTTGGTTGTCTCTGTTCCAGAGAGCACCATCGTAGCAGACCACAGCTCTCTGGACCCGGACGATCGCTGTCCTAAACACCTGGTCCAGACTCTCAGCAGGGTTCCCTGTGAAGACTGTGAGCATCAGTCCGTCTCCACAAACCGCTCCTCCTCCAAGTACACCTCCTCCTCCGAGCCAGAGGCCTCCACCATCTACTGCAGAGACCGGAGCCGCAGGAGCAAGACAGGTGAGGGCGACGGGTGGACAGGTGAGGGCGGAGGGGGGCGGACCTCCTATAGGACCGGTACCTACCGGACCGCAACGCAACCTCTTTGTTCAGGTGAGCTGCTGCTCAGCTCGTCATGTGACAGGAAGCACTCTGAGCCAACCGGACTCTGATTTAACGTCAGAAACCTGCCCGTGTTTTGTTTTCCTAATATGGACCAAGAACTTCCTGCTCTCTGTGGCTCCGCCCACATGCATCACTTCCTGTCTGTCCCAGTGAGTCCTCTGGATCTTCATTAGTTTGACTGTCTTCCAGATGTTCTGCAGCTGTGGTTCCTCTGCTCTCTGCTGTGTGTCAGGAGAGCTGCCGCCGGCTGTGTGAGTGTGCTGACACACACCTGGCAGGTGTGTCAGCACCTGTTCTCACAGACGAACAGACGTGCAGGTACGCACTGTGGGAGCCTGTGGTTCTACAAGCTGTCCACTCGGGTTCTCTACCTGGCACTGGTGTCAAAACCTGGTTCTGTTGGGGAAGATCACGCTTTTGCAAGAACTTCACCTGGACTTTTTATTAACGACACCTTCTCCTCATCACTCACTTCCTGTTCACTTCTTCTTAAAACCTCTAAACCTTTCCAATAGAACCATCCAGAGGACCTCTAGAACTTCCTCAGGGACCACTTGGACCTTCTGGAGGACCCAAAGAGCCTCCTTTAGAACACTAGAACTACCTACAGGACCCTTAGAACCTCCCCAATGAGTACTAGACCGTCCGGCTAAGTTACTTGTTGTTAAAATAAATCAATCAGCAGCAACGTGGTACAAATGATCTTCAGAATTAAGATTGAAGTGTAAACCTTTGAAATGATGCAACAGTACCGGTCCAGTACCAGATATCAGTTCCTCCTGAACCAGGACCGACTTCAAGACCTTTACAATGTCCTCCGTGTCCAACAGACCCCCCGGAGGACTCCTACGATGTCCTGAAGAACCTCTAGAACAAGCCGTCTTCAGAGGGACTCTTATGGTCCTCCAGGCTCCATGATGCTGTGACTCAGACGAGTTGTTGAGACACAGATTTGGTTCCCTTCCTGTCTCACCTGCTCACCTGTCTTCAGGTTTCTCTCCCAACCCCCCTCACTTTGGTTGTTGCCATGGCACAATGCAAATGTACCCCCCCCCCCCCCCCCCTGTACTCAGAGGACGAGGTGCTGAGTCTGTTTCCTCTCTGCAGCTCGATCAGGTCTCTGTGGAGTCATGGACCTGAAGGAGTCCACTACGACCCAGAAGGAGCTCCATCCCAACGGATCTCTGTGTGAGTTCATCTGTTCATCGAAGGTGTTTGATGGAACACCTTGTCCTCTTGTCTCTTGTCCTCTTTTCTCCTGCTGTCGTCTCGTCGTCTTGCCTCCTGTCTTGTCGTCTTGTCGTCTTTTCGTCTCCTGTCGTCTTGTAGTTTGTCTCTTGTCTCCTTGTCTCTTGTCGTCTTGTACAGGGTTCGTACGGTCATGAAAAACCTGGAAAAGTCATGGAATTTTAAAATGGTCATTTCCAGGCCTGGATAAGTCATGGAAAAAAATAAAATCCCAAAAGTTTTGGAAAAGTCATGGAATTTTTTTATATTCATATGTTCATGTCGTACATTTACGCTGAGTTTGAAATAATTAATATGCTTTTAAAAGAAAGATATAAACAGGCATACGCTCTCAAACTCGCTGTGCGAATTATTCGCGCTGCCAGTGAACGCACCTTAACAGGTGACATGCCGACCGCTTCCCTGAGCTACTGTGATAGCAACATTAGCTCGGTATTATTCACTATGCCAGGGAAGTGTCGATTCAAAAATGCTTGGCTACACATGGACAAATACAAGACATGGGTTACACCCGACAAAGACCCGGGACGAGCCAAATGCAGGTTGTGTGGAGGCAAAACCGTCGATATTTCTAACATGGGGGGAGCCGACATCAGAGCCCCATCGCCGGCTTTCTAACTGCGACGCCGAGCAGCACGTCTCTCGCTTCGGCGAACAAGCAGGCGGCGATAACGGATGGCGCTGTAACAAAAAATGACGTCCTCACTGCGGAGGTAATGTGGGCACTGAAGGTTGCCAATTCCCACTTTTCATTTAAATCATCAGAAGATGCCAGCCTGCTATTTCGCCGGATGTTCCCCGATAGCCAGATCGCGGCACAATTTGATGAGCTGGATGACTTAAAGAAGAGGGCAAGGGTGGAGACGGATATTAGCGCACTCGAGGGATCAGCAGATGAATATGCTGAGAAAGCAGAAGCTACAAACCAACTGACCTTCATCACCAAATCTAACAGCTTCCGCCGAACTGCAAAACAGAAGAAGGCATCTCTGCCGGAGATTGAAAAGCAGATAGATGCGAAGCTTGAAGAAATGAAACGCTAAGCTGGCAAGTGACTGTTCAGTTAAGTTCCCGTGGACAGTGAAGCACAAATTTCTTCTTTCATTACAACTTGTTCAGGTTGCCACGAGCAGCACGAGCAGCTCTTACGAGCCTCTCAAGGACAAGTCTGTGTGAGTGTGTCAGTCAAACACACAAAAAGCTCTTGTTATGTGAATGTTGTTTTATAAACCTGTTTAAATGTGAAATTGTTTTTGATGATTTATGTTTGAAGAGTTAGTTGCCAACTCGTTTTGTTAAAATTTGCACTAAAAGGGAATGCAATGTGTGCACTAGCTGGATCCTACTGAATGCCTGTCAGAGTATATACATGTTGTTATTCTAATCAAACTATTGTCTCTCATTCATTTGTGTCATTTAAGGTATGCTGTATGCTTTAGAATTCTAATTTTTAGTTTAAATACTACATTTTCTCACTTTTTCATGTATACACCGAGATTTCACAAAATGTTTGGTCATGGAAATTTGGCTTAAAGTCATGGAAAAGTCATGGAAAAGTCATGGAAATCCATTGGTCCAAATATGTATGAACCCTGCTTGTAGTTTGTCTCCTGTCGTCTTTTCGTCTCCTGACGTCTTGTCTCGGAGCGTCTGCAGGTTAACGTCGAGTCTCTGTGTTCTTCCATGGGCTCCTGCTCCTCGTCCTCCTGCTCCTCCTCCTCCCTGCAGCGTGTCGGTGCTGCGTCTCCTTTAGTTTTCTCTGGTTCTAGATTTGCAGCTCAGTCGATGAGCTCAGAGTGATCTGTGATGTCACTCTGAGCTTCTTGTTTCTCGATCATCGAACCGCCATCAACCTGTTTGCTGCTGAAAGACTTCTATTGATCTTCGTGTGTGTGTGTGTGTGTGTGTGTGTGTGTGTGTGTGTGTGTGTGTGTGTGTGTGTGTGTTGCAGCTGACGTGTACAAGAGGCTCAACAGACGATGGCGTCACATGACCTCCGGCTTCCTGCTGACTGGGTACATTTCATTTGTTGTGATCCAGACCCCGTGTCCCCCCGAGGACCTGAACCTGAACCCTCAGACTCTGACGTCTCCTGTTTAGTGATGCATGTGTTCATTTGAAGTGTTTGAATGAGTTCAGCTCTCTGTCTTGTTTGTCTCTGCAGGGTTCCTCTGCTCCTCCTCGTGGTCCTCCTGCCTCTGCTCCTCTTCTTCAGTATGTTGATGAAGGTTACGCTCTTAGTTCTACGGCGCTGTGTGAGACTTTATAGATATCAATAATGCAGCTGAGCTGAAGGGAAGTAGAAACCTCTGAGATCATAACGTCTGACTTCCTTCAGCCCATAATCGAATAACTTGATTAGTTCATCCACTAGATCTCGGTTATCTGAATATTACCCAGCAGCCCCGGCGCCGTCGTACAGTCTAACCTGCAGCGGTTCCTTCAGGTCTGTGCTGGTTCGGTCCGGCTGCTCTCCGGTCCGTCCTCCCAGCCGTGGACGTCACAGAACGGGGGACGCTGGTCTCCGGTCTGTCCTCCGTCGGAGGCGTCCTGTCCTTCCAGAGCCGACCAGCAGAGGGCGCCGTGGAGGAGAGGGAGGTGCAGCCTCCAGCTGCAGGAGAGGAGGTACGTGTGCTGTAATACTTGCAGAACCAAAGTGTTTCCTCCATCGGGTGTTTGAAGAGGAGGTGTTTCTACTTTACGTCTGATCTAAATACGTTCCTCTTGTTTATGATGGAACCTGGAAAACGTTCTGAGGATCATTTGTTCTAGTCCAGATTGTTTTCACTCACACAAACGTTTCTGGTCCTTTAGTCTCCTTTACCTTCTCTTGTGGAAGCCTTTTACAAACGGATCCTGCTGCCTCCTCACAGGACGGGTCGGCTGCGGCGGACGGGTCGGCTGCGGCGGACGGGTCGGCTGCGGCGGACGGGTCGGCTGCGGCGGACGGGTCGGCTGCGGCGGACGGGTCGGCTGCGGCGGACGGGTCGGCTGCGGCGGACGGGTCGGCTGCGGCGGACGGGTCGGCTGCGGCGGACGGGTCGGCTGCGGCGGACGGGTCGGTCCGGCTCGGCTGTCTGGAGGAGAGTCTGGCGGAGCTCTGGGGTCACGTGGAGGCCGGAGGGCAGCGGGCGGACCAGAGACACCAGGAGCTGCTGCAGCGGTACGCTGACCTCCAGCAGCTGGTCTCAGATCAGAGACACGGAGAGGAGCAGCAGCCCTGGATGACGGCCCTGCTGGACCAGAAGCTGGACCAGCTCGGCAAAGGACTGGACGAGGACAGACGGCTGACAGAGAAGGTACTGGACTCGGTGGAGGAAGTAGTCGGGTCCTTTACTGCAGTAAAAGTACTAGAAACACACTCTGACATGTAGTACAGTAGAAAGTACATTGTGTACTGTGTGAAGTACGTCGTTGGTCTGTCACGTAATAATCGACTCTTGTATCATAATAGTTTCCTTCATGTGTCTCTGCAGCAGGATTCATTTCAGCAGCAAAGTGAAACGTCTCGTCTGGATCTTCTGGAGCTGCAGCTTCAGACTCTGGCAGCCAGAACAGATCAACAGGTCCGGTCATATTTAAACTGCGCGGCGTCTCTCTGGTGTTTGCTTTCAGGACGGTTTTATTTTATTTTTTCCAGGAGGTGCAGTGGAGACTAGAAGCTGCTACGACCGTCTCTCCTTCATCAGCACTTGTAGCTGCTGGCGGGTAACCTTCGTCCTCCTCTTCACTGTACAGCTGTAGTCTGTTTGATGATGATGATGATGATGAAGAGGAACAGGTGGACCTCTTTGAGCCTCTCGGGTGGTGAACTGTCTGTGTTACTTCCTGTAGTGGTGGTGTGGACCGTCAGTCCCATGATGCATTGCTGGCAGAGGTTGCTCGGTTGCAGGAGGCTTTGGAGGAGGTGAGGCGTGATGTTGAAGGTCTGTCCGTGTGTCAGGACGGCTGCAGACGACTGGACACAATCCAGCAGACGGTGAGAAGAGACTCGAGGCTTCTAAACCCACCACCAACACAACAACTCTATTCTGTGTCCCGTTACCGGTCGTTGGTTTTCTGTCAGATTTCGGCTCAGGTCCGCGAGGAGGTCCGGGTTCTGGTCTATGGTAACCGGGTGGGGGGGGACGGGGCCCCCGGCCTCCCGGAGGAGTCGCTCCTCTGGTGGCTGTCTCAGCATCACGTCAGCGGGTCCAACCTGCAGGAGGCGCTGCTCTCTCTGGAGCTCAGCATCCTGCAGAACGTGCGCCTGCAGCTGGAGCAGCACCGCGATGAGGAGCCGGTCCGAGACGCCGCCGTGACCCAGGAGGTGAGATCCGACGAGTCCTCGCGCTATCGAGGGCTCCTCCACATCGCCGAGCTGACTAACGGCTCGTCTCTTGCAGGACGTCCAGGAGACGGTGAAGAACGCTCTGCGCCTGTTTTCTCAGGACCGGACCGGCCTGGCAGACTTCGCTCTGGAGTCTGGAGGTCAGAAACCAAACGTACCCGACAGCAGTCGGGTGACCTGTGGCTCCAAGCCCACACCGTGACCGGTACCTGACAGGTGTGTGTGTGTGTGTGTGCATCCTGCAGGGGGCAGCATCCTGAGCACTCGCTGCTCGGAGACCTACGAGACGAAGGCGGCGCTGCTCAGCCTGTTCGGACTTCCTCTCTGGTATTTCTCTCAGTCTCCTCGAGTTGTGATCCAGGTAGCTGTCTCGCACCAACACGCCAAACACACGCCAGCTGTTGGTCGTCTGTCATTTGTGTTGACTTGTCTAATCTTACCTGAGCGTCTCTGACCTGCAGCCGGACGTCCAGCCAGGAAACTGCTGGGCCTTCAGAGGCTCCACAGGCGTCCTGGTGATCCGGCTCTCCATGAGGATCCTCCCCACCGCCGTCACCATGGAGCACATCCCCAGAACACTGGCACCCAGCGGGACTCTGACCAGTGCCCCGAGAGACTTCACCGTCTACGTGAGACAGGGGGGGGACAGAGACCAGGGGGACCGGAGACGGACAGACGCTGGCTGCGTCGCTGACCTGTGATGACGGTCCTGTGTTGTGTTCAGGGTCTGGAGGGTGAAGCGGAGGTCGGAGGGAAGCTGTTGGGCTCCTTCACCTTTGACCAGGACGGAGAGGCTCTGCAGAGCTACCGGCTCACCGTGAGTCACCGTCCTGTAGACCAGGTTCATTAAATGTGTTTCATGTGCAAGTACACAAGAAAGAGTCCCAAACATGGAGAAGACAAGAAGTTCCATGTGATGAATGCACGGTGTATGTACGTAGTCTGAGGACTTGTTAAACGTGGCTGGTGGTGACTGGTGTGATCAGCGGCCTGCTCCTCATTACTGTGCACCATCTTTCATCTTTCTGTATCTCTTACCTGTGAGCGCTGAACAAACCCTCGAGTGTCTTCCATCCAGACGTCCCGTTTGAAAGTCTGTATCGTTAAACTGCAGTCAGGTGCGCCGATACGCTGATGACGCCACACTTTATCTTAACGCTGCTTTTTATTATTTCAACGTGTTCACATGTTGGGAAACATTCGACTGTGTTCAGACTCGCGTGTCGGCTTCAGGACTCTAACGAGCAGACTTTCATGTTTTGTCTTAAGGAGGAGAACGACGTGGCCTTCCAGATCATTGAGGTTCAGGTCTTGTCCAACTGGGGCCACCAGGAGTACACCTGCATGTACCGCTTCAGAGTGCACGGGACGCCAGAGGACCCCCGAGACGTTCAGTCCGCTGATCTAAGAGATGGGCCAGTCCTCACTGCTGACGGAGTCTCATCCCACTGAGGCGCTGACTTCCTCCAGACCCAGAGGACACGTGAAGTATACTTCTGTCCACGTTGATCTTTTTATATATCGTGTTGCAGCTTTCAGTCGGTTCTTCTATCGGTGACTGCGGTGCGTCTTCATTCCTCACACGGCCGCGTGCATTTCATCTGCTGAAGAGGTGAAGAGGTGCGTCATGGGAACTCTTTCTGCTTCAGCTGAAGACTGTTTTGATCTTTTTCAAAATAAAATGTCCTCTTTGTGTTTCCACCTGAGGACCATCAACACAAAGTTTATAGTAACAAGAGGAGAAGAGCTTTTATTGTCATGACTTCCCATCCACAGTGAACAAAGGAACCTTCTGCCCCACAGTCTCAGAGTCACAGTCTCTGTGGGTCTCTGTGGGTTGCCGCGGGACTAATTAATGATAATGCTGAAAAACAATCCAATCTACGAAATTCAGAAAAGTTTCAAAGAATATGAACTCTGCACCAAGTCTGAGCTGCTGTAGAATTATTAGTTTGTCTGATGTTGTTAGTTTTATACCTGCATATATTGTTGTACGATTTTAAGCCGGCCATAATAAAGATGTACGATGTCGATGTATGATGGTCTCATCTTTTGCTCCAAACAGCTGAATCAACGCATTAAACATCAGACCATGTGATCATGACTTACTCAAGATGAGGAATGGACGAGAGTATCAAATCAAATCGACTGACGTTAAAGCGAGTGTCTGAAGTTAATTAATAAAAAAAAAAAAAAAGTTTCAAACTTAGTCTAGGATTTCAGGAGTTACTCACGTCTGATCTCCATCGGGGGGCTCGAAAACGAAGCTGTCAGTCGCGGAACAGGAAGCCCTTTATTTATTCATATATTTCTTTCACAAAGGCCATAGAGGAGCTGAACCAGAGGATCCACCGAGATCAGGTTCACACTGACTGACTGTGGGACCAGAGGCAGCAGGAAACTCACTGGGTCAGTGTGGAGCTACGTGTACATTCATGGTTCAACTCACTTCAATGAGACCGACGTTAACCAGTAGACACCAACACGTGTTCCACTGTAACATGATCTGTCCAAAACATCTGTTCTTCAAGTCCACTGATGTTAACGCCGCTGTGTGTGTGTGTGTGTGTGTGTGTGTGTGAGAGATATAAGTCTGTTGGTTTCCTGTCACAGTGGAATCACATGATGCTGATTGGAGGATGGAGGGGAAACTGCTCAGTTTCTAGAGAATCCTAACTGATAATATACTATATATATATATGAAGTATATTGTATATATGAAGTAACTGAATCAAATAAAAGGCTGCAGTGATAAAATGAACAGCTGTGACATGAAATCATGAATGTTTGTTGAGCTGCAGCTCATCGCGTTATATAAGATCTTTAATCCTCATGAGGACGTCTCACTCTGTCTGTTATTCTGATGTGAAGCTAGTAGTGGCTACAAAGAGAACTCCAGAGTACAAATGATGACTCATGTATTCTGATTTCAAGAGGAATGAACACTTGAACTGATGATTCCTCTCTGGATGTGACCATGATGGATCCTCAGCAGTCTGCAGCTGTGTGACGGGGAAGGTCAGTGTGTTTGTCAGTGATCTGCTTCACGGTCCTCTGTGTTCTGCAGCAGCACATCAACAATCTGCTGCAGATTGATGACGAGCAAATATGTAACAAGACTTTGTAGTTATTTGTGTCTCTTGCGCTTGTTGTGTGTCTCTTGCGCTTGTTGTGTGTCTCTTGCGCTTGTTGTGTCTGTTGCGCTTGTTGTGTGTCTGTTGCGCTTGTTGTGTGTCTGTTGCGCTTGTTGTGTGTCTGTTGCGCTTGTTGTGTGTCTGTTGCGCTTGTTGTGTGTCTGTTGCGCTTGTTGTGTCTGTTGCGCTTGTTGTGTCTCTTGCGCTTGTTGTGTGTCTGTTGCGCTTGTTGTGTCTGTTGCGCTTGTTGTGTGTCTGTTGCGCTTGTTGTGTGTCTGTTGCGCTTGTTGTGTGTCTGTTGCGCTTGTTGTGTGTCTGTTGCGCTTGTTGTGTCTGTTGCGCTTGTTGTGTGTCTCTTGCGCTTGTTGTGTGTCTGTTGCGCTTGTTGTGTGTGTCTGTTGCGCTTGTTGTGTCTCTTGCGCTTGTTGTGTGTCTCTTGCGCTTGTTGTGTGTCTGTTGCGCTTGTTGTGTCTCTTGCGCTTGTTGTGTGTCTGTTGCGCTTGTTGTGTGTCTGTTGCGCTTGTTGTGTCTGTTGCGCTTGTTGTGTCTGTTGCGCTTGTTGTGTGTCTCTTGCGCTTGTTGTGTGTCTGTTGCGCTTGTTGTGTGTGTCTGTTGCGCTTGTTGTGTCTCTTGCGCTTGTTGTGTGTCTCTTGCGCTTGTTGTGTGTCTGTTGCGCTTGTTGTGTCTCTTGCGCTTGTTGTGTGTCTGTTGCGCTTGTTGTGTCTCTTGCGCTTGTTGTGTGTCTCTTGCGCTTGTTGTGTGTCTGTTGCGCTTGTTGTGTCTCTTGCGCTTGTTGTGTGTCTGTTGCGCTTGTTGTGTCTCTTGCGCTTGTTGTGTGTCTCTTGCGCTTGTTGTGTGTCTGTTGCGCTTGTTGTGTCTCTTGCGCTTGTTGTGTGTCTCTTGCGCTTGTTGTGTGTCTGTTGCGCTTGTTGTGTCTCTTGCGCTTGTTGTGTGTCTGTTGCGCTTGTTGTGTGTGTCTGTTGCGCTTGTTGTGTCTCTTGCGCTTGTTGTGTCTCTTGCGCTTGTTGTGTGTCTCTTGCGCTTGTTGTGTGTCTGTTGCGCTTGTTGTGTCTCTTGCGCTTGTTGTGTGTCTGTTGCGCTTGTTGTGTCTCTTGCGCTTGTTGTGTGTCTCTTGCGCTTGTTGTGTGTCTGTTGCGCTTGTTGTGTCTCTTGCGCTTGTTGTGTGTCTGTTGCGCTTGTTGTGTCTCTTGCGCTTGTTGTGTGTCTCTTGCGCTTGTTGTGTGTCTGTTGCGCTTGTTGTGTCTCTTGCGCTTGTTGTGTGTCTCTTGCGCTTGTTGTGTGTCTGTTGCGCTTGTTGTGTCTCTTGCGCTTGTTGTGTGTCTGTTGCGCTTGTTGTGTGTGTCTGTTGCGCTTGTTGTGTCTCTTGCGCTTGTTGTGTGTCTCTTGCGCTTGTTGTGTGTCTGTTGCGCTTGGTGTGTGTCTGTTGCGCTTGTTGTGTGTGTCTGTTGCGCTTGTTGTGTGTGTCTGTTGCGCTTGTTGTGTGTGTCTGTTGCGCTTGTTGTGTGTCGTTTTATCATGGTATTAGTACTTTTACACAGAAAGGGGAGGCTGCCGGCGCTGGACGCTCCGACAACCGCTTCCTGATCTGCACGGGAGAGGACGACGGCTCGCCGTCACGTGATGCTGGAGGTGATCGACACGCAGCCGGTGGATCTGTCTTCAGGGACGGCGGCACAGATCAGCGGGCAGCAGCTCACGAGTCCACCGTCAACGCCAAGAAGGACCCCAGCTGCAAGATGTGCAGCATCAGCAACATCAGCGCGGGACGCTAGCGTCACGTGTGCAGCGGTCCGCTTCACCAGCGGAGTTTCACCAGACAATGAATTTAAAGTGCAGTTTTATGCGAGAGGTTCTCGGCTGGAGCAGCTCTCACCCAGCATCACCGTCATCAAACAGGAGGCTGATGATCAATGATCCATTCATGCTACAGCTGGAAATATTCATATTTATATAAAATGTAGTGAAATGATCGGGACACGTGGAGCCGCTGCTTCTTCAGATTTCTTTGTCTTTTTATTTCTGTCAGATTACGGATCATGAAACATCACAATTCATCAAAGCAGTTTCCTTAAGAAACTCCTCCAGAATACCCACAATGCTCTCTGTTCATCCCAGATTAACGTTGATTCACATGAGAGAATGCACAATAACTACAAAATAGCGTCTGGGTATTTATTCCTGGTATAAAAATAAGTTGTAAGTGCTTCACACACTTTAATACTGTCTCTGCGTGTCCCGAGTGAACCAGAAGTCAACGTTGATTTAATTATCGCGGAACTTCTGCAGTTATTGCAGCCTGAACTCTGCAGGTTTCCACAGACGTTTCCTAAGATGTCGAACTATGAAGAGAATCTGGAGGTTCTATGTTCTGGTTTGGAGACGAGTTTTGGGGTCACAGCTGATCTTTTGTTCAGTGGAACAGACGACACGCGATGTGAAAATACTGAAACATGCAGAAATATCAACAAGTGAAACTCCCCGAAGAAGCGACGCGACCTGAAGCTGATGTTGCTGCGCTGAGTTTCTTTAAACGCTGATTACAATTCATTGGTTTCGTTCATAAGTCGTAAAGAAGCTTCTGTCTCTCGTGCGCGTTGAGCACCTCACAGGACGGCAGGAAGCTCATGACGCCACAATCTAAAGACTACACCGGCCGTTTGTAGAACTACAAAGTCCAGAGTGCCTCAGTGACTAAAACGGTTTCAATTTTTAAATCCGACAAATTTCAGTTGGAATTTACAGGAAAAAACCGCTGAAATGGTCAAAAGGTAGTTTCCAGTTGAAAGACATTGAAAAGAACTACAAGTCCCAGATATCTTAGAGAAAATAACTACGGTTACAACAAAGCACAGAAGAACTACATCTATTTCGCTGATTGAGTTTTTGACTACTCTAAACATAAAAACATGCAAACTAACTAAAAACTGCAAAAAAAGAAAGAGGCAAAAACATGAACTGATCAAAAACAAGTCTTAACCGACAGCCAATCACAATCCAGCTACTTAATCAATCCCAGATATGGACGTACGCATAATTCAGATGTAATAGATGATGTGAAGAAAGACGATTTAAGGGTGAGAAATCTGTGGCGAGTCCGAAACAGTCCGCGGTGGATTAGTGTGAATAAAGGTGCGTTCCCACGATTCTGCTTCAGATTCTGAGTCCTGATGAAGCCGATCGGCGCTCAGGTCCGTTTGTGAAAGTCTCGCTTGGAGAATGAAGCAGTTTGGTGTGAACGCGTCTCGAGCTGTGGGATGTTTCTCTCCTTTTAGAAAACTCCGTATCCGTCGGTGTGGCGCGTGGCCACGGCGAAGGCCGGGAAGCCCTCGTAGGTGGTGTAGCCCGTCAGGTCCTGACCCAGCGACACGGCCTGCTTCAGCTGGGACGCCACCGCCGCCGCTGCCGGGCTCGCCAGAGCGTAACCTGGAGAGAGAGACCGGACCGGACCGGACCGGAACCAACACGTTATGTTTGGAGTCACGTAGTCGGAGCTCCGAGTCTCTTTACTAACAGACGTTCAGTCGATGTTCAAAGACACGTCATCCTCAGAGCATCAGCTCAACACAATGAGAGGAGCAGCTTCCTGTTTCAGTGTCAAGAGTTTCACAATAAAAGCATCCTGAAACAAGTGCAGTTAAGTTTGACAAAGCTCTTCTTCAGACTTCACAGTAGAAACACAATGTTAGTCGAGAGTTACTGTTGGAACAGCAGCTGAACTAATCACAGTTTAAACCTTTTCAATCAATATTTACTGATCAATAATCAAAGTCATTCTCGGATTCTGTCATGTGACACAAACTATTTCACAAGTAAATGCAGTCTGAGATGAACAGCTGTCTAGAAACCGTGGTGTAGCTGTTGACGGTCATTAAGGAAGTCTGTGTTTGTTTGTTTGTTTGTTTTTCATTGTTCAGTGTGACGCTGCAGTAAATACTTCTCTTATTGGCCACTAGAGGGCAGCACAACTCCACATTGAGCTGATTGACACTCAAATCTGACGTATCGTCACCGTTTATACCACGGAAAACACTCGATCACGATGAAAGAAGAAACGACTAAGAATTTGAATTTAGTCAGCAGAAGTAGTAGTAGTAGTAGTAGTAGTAGTAGTAGTAGTACTTTTAGTAGCCGTAGATACTGCTGCAGTAGTTAAAGGAGAAGCGGTGGAAAAGCCATATCATTAGTTGTAGTAACAGTGCAAGAAGTAGGAGCCGAAGTAGACAAATGGGCAGTAGGAGTACTGTGTACTGTAGCAGTGGTACTAGTGATAGTAATGTAATATAATAGTATTAGTAGCATACTCAGAGGACAACATAGGGTTATTAGTAGCAGGTCTATAGTTGGGGCTGGTTCAGGTCTATAGTTAGGGCTGGTTCAGGTCTATAGTTAGGACTGGTTCAGGTCTATAGTTTGGGCTGGTTCAGGTTTATAGTTGGGGCTGGTTCAGGTCTATAGTTAGGACTGGTTCAGGTCTATAGTTAGGACTGGTTCAGGTCTATAGTTGGGGCTGGTTCAGGTCTATAGTTGGGGCTGGTTCAGGTCTATAGTTGGGGCTGGTTCAGGTCTATAGTTGGGGCTGGTTCAGGTTTATAGTTAGGGCTGGTTCAGGTCTATAGTTAGGACTGGTTCAGGTCTATAGTTAGGGCTGGTTCAGGTCTATAGTTGGGACTGGTTCAGGTTTATAGTTAGGGCTGGTTCAGGTCTATAGTTGGGGCTGGCTCAGGTCTATAGTTGGGGCTGGCTCAGGTCTATAGTTAGGGCTGGTTCAGGTTTATAGTTAGAGCTGGTTCAGGTCTATAGTTGGGGCTGGCTCAGGTCTATATTTGGGGCTGGTTCAGGTCTATAGTTGGGGCTGGTTCAGGTCTATAGTTGGGGCTGGTTCAGGTCTATAGTTGGGGCTGGTTCAGGTCTATAGTTGGGGCTGGTTCAGGTCTATAGTTGGGGCTGGTTCAGGTCTATAGTTGGGGCTGGTTCAGGTCTATAGTTGGGGCTGGTTCAGGTTTATAGTTAGGGCTGGTTCAGGTCTATAGTTAGGACTGGTTCAGGTCTATAGTTAGGGCTGGTTCAGGTCTATAGTTGGGACTGGTTCAGGTTTATAGTTAGGGCTGGTTCAGGTCTATAGTTGGGGCTGGCTCAGGTCTATAGTTGGGGCTGGCTCAGGTCTATAGTTAGGGCTGGTTCAGGTTTATAGTTAGAGCTGGTTCAGGTCTATAGTTGGGGCTGGCTCAGGTCTATATTTGGGGCTGGTTCAGGTCTATAGTTGGGGCTGGTTCAGGTCTATAGTTGGGGCTGGTTCAGGTCTATAGTTGGGGCTGGTTCAGGTCTATAGTTGGGGCTGGTTCAGGTCTATAGTTGGGGCTGGTTCAGGTCTATAGTTGGGGCTGGTTCAGGTCTATAGTTGGGGCTGGCTCAGGTTTGCCTTGGCGAGCCCGTTACGCTGCTGTAGACTCAGACTACTGGAGGACTTCCTCGGATACACTGAGCTGCTCTTCTCTCTCCTTCTGTATGAATTCATATCTCATTAATGCACATTCATAACTTTGCTTCTTCCCCTTGTGATTTTGGGCTTTACAAAATAAATTCAATTGAAAATGAATTGTTAATGTATCATGATCTTGATCTAAATGATTTGTGATCAATGTGTCACAAACTGGTTGTTGTTCGTCGTAACGTTCCTGGCAGGTTTTAGATGATCTCTGACATCAGTAAACTGACTGAGACCTGGAAGCTGCAGAGCGAGAGCTCGCCGTGCTGTTAGGACCACCAGCATGTGAACCAGTTGGAAGTGTAAGCTTCAAGTTGTCTTTGGTTGTAGTCCTGGTCCTGGTCCTGGTCCTGCATGGGGTCTGTTAGTCTGCTGTGGTTTGGTTCAGGGGAGAGTTAGTAGGCTTTGGGTACGGACCTTCACATACCTGGGAAGGCCACCGAGGCCACGGCGGCGGCGGCGGCACAGCCGACGTCGGCGGCGCCCTCTGTCTGCAAGCCGAGCGTCTGCAGAGTGTGCTCGGCCGCATGCACTTTAGCTTCTTCTACGGCTGCACACAGCTTAGCAGGCGTGAAGGGATGTCTGCAGAGACACACGATGTGAGTGAAGCTGGTGGTCCTTGTTTGTTTATGAATCAATCTCTGTGAACTGAAGCTTGAAACAACTCTAAAAGGAACAGTGTGTCAGATCTGGTGACAGATTACAACCAACTAAATCTCCCTGTGACTCCTCCTCCTCCTCCTCCTCCTCCTCCTCCTCCTCCTCCTCCTCCAAGAACACAGTGACAGACAGCAGCGCTGAGTCAGCACTCTTACGCGCCGGGCTGCTGCGTGGCCAGAGCTGGGATGGTGATCTTGTAGAGGAAGAGTTGTCTCTGGTCCGGACCGATGGCAGAGTGGAGCTGATAGACGGGCTGACCCCAGTTATTCTTCTGACACAGCTCCTCCAGAACCTGCAGGCAGGCAGGCAGACAGGCAGACAGGCAGACAGGCAGACAGGCAGACAGACTGGTGTAAATAATCATGGTGGTCCAACACATTCAGTCCTTCAGGTTCATCCTGAGAACATAAAGCAGTTCGTCTACAAACACTGACTGAACGGCCGACCGCCTTCACTGAAACCTTCCACAGTTTGGATTCACTTCATGAAGTACTACTCCTGATGAAGTACCACTACTGCTGATGAAGTACTACTACTCCTGATGAAGTACTACTCCTGATGAAGCTGCTGTCCACTGGTGTGGTGCTGAAGCTGAGCCCCTCAGCAGACCTGCTGCTGGTGCACGTGATCTGAGCTGCTGGTGCACGTGATCTGAGCTGCTGGTGCACGTTATCTGAGCTGCTGGTGCACGTGATCTGAGCTGCTGGTGCACGTGATCTGAGCTGCTGGTGCACGTTATCTGAGCTGCTGGTGCACGTGATCTGAGCTGCTGGTGCACGTGATCTGAGCTGCTGGTGCACGTGATCTGAGCTGCTGGTGCACGTGATCTGAGGGCAGCAGCAGAGCAGCAGCCGTCCTCAGGTGTGTTCTGTTACCTGTGTTGCAGGTTTGATGGCGGCGGCCTTCAGGCTCATGGCGGCAGGGTTGATGGGGGTGAGCTCCATGCCCGGCAGCAGGTCGTACAGCTTCTCCTCCGCCTGCTTGTCCGCCTTCAGGCCGTAGGAGGCGCCGCCTACGCCGCCGGCTCCGCCCATGACTCCGACCCCGGCGGCGTAGGCCAGGTATCCCCGCCCGCCCAGCCCCCGCACCCCCGCAGCCCCTACAGGTACAGTCATGTAAATTTCTACAGGAGATCGAAAAGGCAGTGAAATCAATCAAATCACCGGAAATCAACCGGGAAGAAGAATCAGACAATTATCAGTCATGACAGCAGTACATGTGTCCTCACTTTACAAACATTCTGATTTCATGGTGATCAACATGAGCTTCTCTGGATTCAGTGGACCAACAGACTGGTTGATGGTTCAGATCCTGAGAATCCGAATGCTGCTGAACTGCCCGCGAGCTTCACATGCGACTCAACTGCACAACCAGGTTTTGCTTTCTGCTGGATTATTGTTGCAGTTTGAAACTATTTCAACAGTTTTTTAAAGTTTAAAACAGTTTGAAAAAGTTGAAAGAAGTTTGAAAACGCAACAAAACTACTCGTTCATTTTCAGTAAAACATCACGCTTTGGCTTAAACAGGTTAGCTTGTCACGTTCTTTCAGTTATGGCCGTCGTTGAAGTCACACGGGACACTACCAGCTGTCTCCTGGGTGAAAGTCCTGTCCGTGTGACTCGTCCCTTCATGGACTTCCTTTAGAAACATATCTGTGACGCGTCAAAAACCAAAGTAATCCGCTAGAATTACGTTTCCCTCTGAGTGTAATTGGTCATTTTTCGGAGACCAGGCTGTTATGGTTCATATTTGTGTTTTCAGCTGACAGCAGCAGTTTTCTTCTCTCGATGTTTAACTTCTGACTTTGAGTTTGTTTTTTTAAGAATGAAGTTGTGAAAACGGTAAATTATAAAGTTCATAATGTCAAACCTGGAGAATAAAACATCGGAGCACCAGGAGAGGACGCCAACGTTTCAAAAAACTTCACTTTGGACTTTGTGGGATCTATATAATATAATATAATATAATATAATATAATAGAGTTCATTGTGCTTCATTTGAATAATGTAAGGACTAAAGACTGCCTCAGCTGGGACGTTACTCGTTCAACATCCAGCCAGAGCAGAAAGCTCTCGTTCGGTTTCTCCGTCCTCACCTCTGACCGACGGCGTCCTGATCAGACCTCGACCTCCGACGTGAGCTTTGGCCGCCGGGAAGCGGAACTGACCTGGTATGGCGGCGTAGGCCTGGGGGGCGTAGAACACGGGCGGACCGAGGTACGCCGCTGAGGGGTCGTACACCTGGAGGACGAGAAAACATCTCAACCCTGACCATGTTCCCCAGAGGATGAACCGTATTAAACATTATCATTCATTTAATAATCAATTATAATTATACTTTTATTAATTACTTATTCATTATAGTATTAATTATAATTGTATTAATTAATTATAATAGATGTATAACCCTGTATTGTTATTGTTATTGTTATTAGTAGTATTATTGTTGTTGTTGTTGTTGTTGTTGTTATTATTATTTAGCACCATCATCAGGCCAACGAGTTAACACTTTACATCACAACAGGATAATGAACAGAAGAAGTTCATCGCAGCTGAGAGTTGAGCTCATTGTGTCTCAACATGAACACAGGCAGCAGCTCTGCGTCGCTGGTTACAGTGCACGCTGTGTTCCCGCCGCTTTAACCGCTTTAAACGAGTTGTAAACAGTTGTAACCACACGGGACACGCTCTGTCTCCTGAATGAAAGTCCTGTTAGTTAGTTTCACTGAACCTGAGCCACTCAGCGGTGAATGTTGCTGCTGATGAAAGTAGCGCTGAGGGCACCAGCACCAGCACCAGGACTCGCATGGAGCTGGTGTCGTGGTGCGTTCAGGGTCCTACCTGTCCCAGAGTGTAGGCGGCGTAGTCGGTCTGCAGCAGAGACGTTCCCCGTCCTCCCGTCCCTCTGGTGTAGCGGACGTAGCTGTCCTTGTCCACCGGCTTGGCCAACGTCACCTCGATAGGAGAGCCGTCCACCAGCTGCAGGGAGGAGGACGAAGTACTGTCTTCAGATCCTGTACTTAAAGTGAAAGTACTGGTACCACGCTGAAATACTCCGTTACTACGTGTGAACTCTGACCTTCCCGTTGAGGGCGTTCATGGCGGTGACGGCGTCCTCTCTCTGGGTGAAATGGACGAAGGCGTAGTCTCGGATCTTCTTCACTCGCTCCACAGCGCCTGCAACACAACGAGCTCCTTAAAGATCCGCTTCTGAACCTTCTGAGCCTTCAGGAGCCGCAGCTCACCTACCGTTCATGCTGCTCTCTTCACATTCACACCATCTCGTTGTTCAACACTCCAAACGAAGGTACAGCGTCATTCAGTCAACACAAGGGAAATAAAGGAGTCCATCAAATCACATGGTTGTATCATGTGAAGATCAAATAAAGAACATTTACATGTTTGAACTGTTCTCTCAATGTTCATGATATCTGAGGAGAAAACTGTTCATGTCTATGAGAAGGCGAGAATATATATTTAAATATGAACTCATATCTGATGAAAGACAGACGCATCAAACTCCTGAGGATTATTATGAGATTATGAGATTATGAGATTATTAATGCATTATACATCAGATCAAACAATATAAAGATCATCAAGATAATAAACATCGAACAAAAAGTTCGTAAATGAGTGTTTGGTAGATTATTTCTCTGTTGTAACGATGCTTCTTGGCAATGAATTTTATACCGTTGGAAAGCCTGTTTATTTTCCTTTCAAACGGTGACACGTTCATAATTGTATGAATAATAAGAGGAAATCTGTTTGTGATAAAATCATATTGATCGAATCAGCAAACACAAAGTGGAAAGACTAACTCCGATGTCCTGAGATAGAACCTTGTGGGACGCCACCCTGCCTCGTTGGGTCATTCCTTTTGGTTTAGTGTTTCCTGTTTTATTTTGAAATACTCACCTTGACTGTGGTTTCAGATAACTTCCTGTCCTCCTGTGTTTCCTGCCCCCCCCCCCCCCCCCCCATTCACTTCCCATCCCGAGTCGTTAAATCTCTTAAAAACACTTCCTGCAAGTCACAGGTTCAGCTCCGGCTCTGAGACGCTGTTGTGTGTGGAGCTCGTCTCTGCACTGTCCTCTGTGACATGCTCAGATAACGAGCTCCAGAAGGTCCTCGAGTACATCTGAGTCTCTGCAGTACCTGGTCTGAGGCTGCTGAACTCCTTCTCGATGGTCTCCTCGCTGGTCTGCAGCATCAGGTTCCGGACGTACAGGATCTTGACGGTTGCCATGGTATCCTCGTCCACCTCCACCTCAGGCTCCGCCCAGTCCACGGCGATGGCGTGACCCCACAGCTGGATACGACCTGAGACACCAGACGGTGGGTTCACTTTGAGTCTTTATTAATGTGACTTCAGCTTCACTTTCTATTGTTTCTATTGATGTCAACAACTGAAGTGAACTTTTAAAGTCATTTGAAATACTTAGTACTCTCCAACTGTGTGTATTACTCTGAAAACACAGATACAAAGAGTAACTTAAAGAAGAGTGTATTCCGCAGTGTTGATTATGACTTATTAGTAGTTATTTGGTTTACAGAGAGTATTGAACTGAACGTCCTGTACTTGGCACCAACCCGTGTACTATTACACATGTCGTAGTATTCTCCATCTGAAAACATGACTCAGCGATCTGCAGTTCATTCTGTTGCACCTGAGTGGAACTAACAGAACGCTTTCTTTATCTTTGTCTTTATCTTTGTCTTTGTCTTTGTCTTTATCTTTGTCTTTATCTTTGTCTTTGTCTTTGTCTTTGTCTTTGTCTTTATCTTTGTCTTTATCTTTGTCTTTGTCTTTATCTTTATCTTTGTCTTTATCTTTGTCTTTATCTTTGTCTTTATCTTTATCTTTGTCTTTGTCTTTGTCTTTGTCTTTGTCTTTATCTTTGTCTTTATCTTTGTCTTTATCTTTATCTTTGTCTTTATCTTTATCTTTGTCTTTATCTTTGTCTTTATCTTTGTCTTTATCTTTATCTTTGTCTTTATCTTTGTCTTTATCTTTGTCTTTGTCTTTGTCTTTGTCTTTATCTTTGTCTTTATCTTTGTCTTTGTCTTTATCTTTATCTTTGTCTTTATCTTTGTCTTTATCTTTGTCTTTATCTTTATCTTTGTCTTTATCTTTATCTTTGTCTTTGTCTTTATCTTTGTCTTTATCTTTATCTTTGTCTTTGTCTTTGTCTTTGTCTTTATCTTTATCTTTATCTTTGTCTTTGTCTTTGCCTTTATCTTTATCTTTGTCTTTGTCTTTATCTTTGTCTTTGTCTTTGTCTTTGTCTTTATCTTTGTCTTTATCTTTATCTTTGTCTTTGTCTTTGTCTTTGCCTTTATCTTTATCTTTGTCTTTGTCTTTATCTTTGTCTTTGTCTTTGTCTTTGTCTTTGCCTTTATCTTTATCTTTATCTTTGTCTTTATCTTTGTCTTTGTCTTTGTCTTTGTCTTTATCTTTGTCTTTGTCTTTGTCTTTGTCTTTGTCTTTGTCTTTATCTTTGTCTTTGTCTTTGTCTTTATCTTTATCTTTGTCTTTGTCTTTGTCTTTGTCTTTATCTTTATCTTTGTCTTTATCTTTGTCTTTATCTTTGTCTTTGTCTTTGTCTTTATCTTTGTCTTTGTCTTTGTCTTTGTCTTTGTCTTTATCTTTATCTTTATCTTTGTCTTTGTCTTTGTCTTTATCTTTGTCTTTGTCTTTGTCTTTGTCTTTATCTTTGTCTTTGTCTTTATCTTTGTCTTTGTCTTTCCTCTCTGTCAGCGTTGAACACGCTAAACATTACAGCTGCTGATGTTGAGGAAACAATTCTCTTCTATGAAACATAATTACATGTTTTAAAAACTCTTGCTGTTATTTGAGAATAGTTTGAACCTGTTTAGTCACAGTCCCGTCTACTATGGGATGATGATAATAATTAAACAATAATCAGACAGACAAACAAACTAAGGAATACAATAAATAAAAAATGTATAAATAATGAAATCAAATGACCAATAATGCAATAAAGCAGGAGAAGAAGTGATGAAAAGCCTTCTGTCCTCAGTCAGGTCGTTTCAATCAATCACTTCACTGCTGTGCTCACATTCGGCTCGTCGTTCAGGAGGAACTGTGATAACTTTATTGATACTTTTCATCATCGGGTCGACATTAATGTGTCCAATACTTTGTTTATTACCGAAAAACTGCAGAAAGACATTCAGTCAGTGTTTAGAGGAGCAGCTGTTAGCATGCTGTGCTACGATGGTTTTAGCTGCTCATGAGCAGAATGTTGACGTTAGCATTCAGCTGAGTCAGCTGCTCGGAGGATCGCTGACGCTCCGTTTCAGTCGCTGCTCTAAACTGACTTGAACGTGTCGGGTTTCTACCTGGCAGCAGTTTCCGGCGGGCCATGGCGGCCGCTCGGTGGCTCTCGTACTCGACGAAGGCGAAGCCTCGGTTCTTGGTTTTGTCGGCGGCGCTCGGGTACACGATGACGTCCACCACCCCGTCGGTGACCTTCCTCATCTCGGACAGGATCTCCTCGCGCTTCTTGGTTTTGGGAATCCCGCCGACAAACAGGCGGCAGTTGTCGACGCTGGCACAAACTCCGAGGAGGCGTCCGTTTCTGCAGGAAAGGAAGACGAGCACAAGAGTCGGACAACGAGGCCTTAAGAAGCATCAGGCAGCCGAGGACCACGGGGTTCAGACTGGAGGGTCGTCTGGTAGAAGCGTGATGATGACTAAAGTATCGAGGACTTGTATCTGTGTGATGATGACGCTCTGGGTCGCTGCCTGGTACCATCAAGTGGAGTGTTCAGGTTGGTTACTGGAGGACTTGTGTGGTGGCTGTGGTGTTACGTGGTGCTTAGTGTTCAGGTTGGTTACTGGAGGACTTGTGTGGTGGCTGTGGTGTTGCTTGGTGGTTGTTTGGCTGATCTAGGTTACTGCAGCGATGCTGCTTGTTAGTATTTCTTTGAAGAAGATCAGCAGCCTGTAATCAGTCTGCTGAGGTGTTGGGAACAAACCCGGACCTGATCTCGTAGTTGTTGAGCTGCTTCATGGCTGCTTTGGCCTCCTGTTTAGTGCCGAAGGTGACAAAGGCGTAACCTCTGTTGTTCCCGCTGAAGTCCATCATCATCCTCACCTCGTAGATCGTACCGTACTGCAGACGGGAACAGAGCTGTGAGAACGGCATGCTGATTCAACGACATGTTTGTAAAGTGGAAACAGTCGTCACCTTCTCACACAGAGGAACCAGTTCGTCTTCAAACAGATCTCTCGGGAGCTTCCCCACAAAGATCTCGCTGCCTCTCTCTGGCGGCGGTCCGTCCCAGCCGGGCGGTGGGCCGCCGTACCGCCGCTGACCGTTCTCCTGAAACCACCATCGAAATACAAGCAGTCAGCAACACACTGCCGATCACAGACGTGCAGAGCAGAGTCCATCTGAGGACCACGGCTCATGTTTAGTTCACTAAACCAGCATCTGCACTTGAGAGTCTTCTTTATTTTGCACTTTTATTTCTGGGTATTGCACACATGACGTTTGCAGCGCACACAGATACAGAATATTGTGTTCGAAGCTCAATCGAGTCCAGACGTCTCCGACCTGCTGCAGTTGGTATCCCGTGCGCTGCATCAGCGCCCTCAGCGCCGCCTCCTTCTGCGTCCCCGCCAGCCCGTCCCCGCCTGCCTTCTGATTGGATTCCATTGGGTGTGATTGACAGCGATATGTAAATCAGGGAAATTAGGGGTGCTCGCTGGAAAACAACAGAATGAAAACATGTTATTTTCGGTGTCCTACGAAAGTGTAAATCCGTCTCTGAACCTTTGTAGTGCAGGAGGCAACATGTCAGTCAGCCAGAGGCTTCACAACAATGAGATATGTGACGGGCAGATTGTGGTGAAATGTTGGGATCATGTTCATGCTCCTAAGAGGATGAACCCTCTTGTTAATGATGGCAGGATTTACACTGTTAGTGCTG
>CM051708.1:20500970-20520970 GCA_028022725.1 Lycodopsis pacificus
CCTGAGCAATTCCAGAGATCACCTCCCTCCGATCAGAGCTGTGTCATTCTGAGGGCCGAGTGTGTGTGTGTGTGTGTGTGTGTGTGTGTGTGTGTGTGTGTGTGTGTGTGTGTGTGTGTGTGTGTGTGTGTGTGTGTGTGATCACATCATATCAAACTCCAAAGGTTCACTGTCTTGGTGTTAGCTTTACGAGCCGGCCAACGTTAATCTTTAACCTGCTGCTATCTGTGGACACACACACACACACACTGTCACACACACACACACACACACACACACACACACACACACACACACACACACACACACACACACACACACATGCAAATACAGAGACGTAACAGACACACACACATCCAGCAGGACTACATATGTGTGTGTTGCAGGAGGCCTTTGACCGACAGTCACTATCTGGTTCAGAGTACTCTGCAAAGGCCTCTTCACCTACTAACACACACACACACACGCGCACACACACGCACACACACACACACACACACACACACACACACACACACACACACACACAGGGAGAACATGGCAGCTGTTAGACTCTTAGATTTGCCACTTTCTTCTGTCAACGTCCCCTCTGTTGAATGAAGGTTAAATAGAAGAAGGTAACTAACTCATTAGTTTTGTTAACACTGGATCACATGTTAAAGTCTCTTTGGTCACTTAGCTCTTAAAGTAGTTTGCGAGCTTATCAGCACACTTTTCAGCATGCAGTGAATTTTCATTAGAATCCTCCAGAAGGCTGTTTGTCCAGTTAACCAAACTCCAACTTCTAGCTTCTCATGATGAGATGATGTCATGTTTATGACTGTAGTCATGAGATGATGTGATTATGACTGTAGTCATGAGATGTCATGTTTATGACTGTAGTCATGACATGATGTCATGTTTATGACTGTAGTCATGACATGATGTCATGTTTATGACTGTAGTCATGACATGATGTCATGTTTATGACTGTAGTCATGAGATAATGTGATTATGACTGTAGTCATGAGATGATGTTGTGACTATGACTGTAGTCATGAGATGATGTTGTGATTATGACTGTAGTCATGAGATAATGTGATTATGACTGTAGTCATGAGATGATGTTGTGATTATGACTGTAGTCATGAGATGATGTTGTGATTATGACTGTAGTCGTGAGATGATGTTGTGATTATGACTGTAGTCGTGAGATTATGTTGTGATTATGACTGTAGTCATGAGATGATGTTGTGATTATGACTGTAGTCGTGAGATGATGTTATTATGACTGTAGTCCTGAGATGATGTTGTGATTATGACTGTAGTCATGAGATTATGTTGTGATTATGACTGTAGTCATGAGATGATGTTGTGATTATGACTGTAGTCATGAGATGATGATGTGATTATGACTGTAGTCGTGAGATGATGTGATTATGACTGTAGTCGTGAGATGATGTTGTGATTATGAATGTAGTCATGAGATGATGATGTGATTATGACTGTAGTCGTGAGATGATGTTATGACTGTAGTCCTGAGATGATGTTGTGATTATGACTGTAGTCATGAGATTATGTTGTGATTATGACTGTAGTCATGAGATGATGATGTGATTATGACTGTAGTCGTGAGATGATGTTATGACTGTAGTCCTGAGATGATGTTGTGATTATGACTGTAGTCATGAGATTATGTTGTGATTATGACTGTAGTCATGAGATGATGATGTGATTATGACTGTAGTCGTGAGATGATGTTATTATGACTGTAGTCCTGAGATTATGTTGTGATTATGACTGTAGTCATGAGATGATGTTGTGATTATGACTGTAGTCGTGAGATGATGTTGTGATTATGACTGTAGTCGTGAGATGATGTTATTATGACTAGTCCTGAGATGATGTTGTGATTATGACTGTAGTCATGAGATGGTGTTGTGATTATGACTGTAGTCGTGAGATGATGTGATTATGACTGTAGTCATGAGATGATGTGATTATGACTGTAGTCCTGAGATAATGCGATTATGACTGTAGTCGTGAGATGATGTTGTGACTATGACTGTAGTTGTGAGATGATGTTGTGATTATGACTGTAGTCGTGAGATGATGTTGTGACTATGACTGTAGTTGTGAGATGATGATGTGATTATGACTGTAGTCGTGAGATGATGTGATTATGACTGTAGTCGTGAGATGATGATGTGATTATGACTGTAGTCGTGAGATTATGTTGTGATTATGACTGTAGTCATGAGATGATGTTGTGATTATGACTGTAGTCATGAGATGATGATGTGATTATGACTGTAGTCGTGAGATGATGTTATTATGACTGTAGTCCTGAGATGATGTTGTGATTATGACTGTAGTCATGAGATTATGTTGTGATTATGACTGTAGTCATGAGATGATGATGTGATTATGACTGTAGTCGTGAGATGATGTTATTATGACTGTAGTCCTGAGATTATGTTGTGATTATGACTGTAGTCATGAGATGATGTTGTGATTATGACTGTAGTCGTGAGATGATGTTGTGATTATGACTGTAGTCGTGAGATGATGTTATTATGACTAGTCCTGAGATGATGTTGTGATTATGACTGTAGTCATGAGATGGTGTTGTGATTATGACTGTAGTCGTGAGATGATGTGATTATGACTGTAGTCATGAGATGATGTGATTATGACTGTAGTCCTGAGATAATGCGATTATGACTGTAGTCGTGAGATGATGTTGTGACTATGACTGTAGTTGTGAGATGATGTTGTGATTATGACTGTAGTCGTGAGATGATGTTGTGACTATGACTGTAGTTGTGAGATGATGATGTGATTATGACTGTAGTCATGAGATGATGTGATTATGACTGTAGTCGTGAGATGATGTGATTATGACTGTAGTCGTGAGATGATGATGTGATTATGACTGTAGTCGTGAGATGATGTGATTATGATTGTAGTTGTGAGATGATGTTGTGATTATGAATGTAGTCATGAGATGATGATGTGATTATGACTGTAGTCGTGAGATGATGTTATTTTGACTGTAGTCCTGAGATGATGTTGTGATTATGACTGTAGTCATGAGATTATGTTGTGATTATGACTGTAGTCATGAGATGATGTTGTGATTATGACTGTAGTCATGAGATGATGATGTGATTATGACTGTAGTCGTGAGATGATGTTATTATGACTGTAGTCCTGAGATGATGTTGTGATTATGACTGTAGTCATGAGATTATGTTGTGATTATGACTGTAGTCATGAGATGATGATGTGATTATGACTGTAGTCGTGAGATGATGTTATTATGACTGTTGTCCTGAGATGATGTTGTGATTATGACTGTAGTCATGAGATGGTGTTGTGATTATGACTGTAGTCATGAGATGATGTGATTATGATTATAGTCGTGAGATGATGTGATTATGACTGTAGTCGTGAGATAATGTGATTATGACTGTAGTCATGAGATGATGTGATTATGACTGTAGTCATGAGATGATGTTGTGATTATGACTGTAGTCGTGAGATAATGTGATTATGACTGTAGTCGTGAGATGGTGTTGTGATTATGACTGTAGTCATGAGATGATGTGATTATGATTATAGTCGTGAGATGGTGTTGTGATTATGACTGTACTCGTGAGATAGTGTTTTGTGTCTTTTTGTGGTTGTTTTGTGACTCTTTGTGTCTCTTTGTGTCTCTTTGTGTCTTTTTGTGGATGTCATCTTCAGATGTTTAAACTCAGTTTGTGTCAAAGTGAAAGGTAAAACTTCAACAGTCATTTTAAAGAATTTGGGCTGACCTTTAGTTGCTGTTTGTTTATGTCAAACACAAATGTCTTCATTATGCAAATATGATGGAAAATAAAGTCTTCTGAATCTGATCAATGTCATTAAGAAAGAAAATAGATGTATAACTGTATTTAAAGCAAATTGGTTGGTTTTACAGTTGTTAGTATTATTTACACAGTGATGAATAGAACACAACCGCTCTCTCTCTCTCTCTCAGTCTCTCTCTCTGTCTCTCTCTCTCTCTCAGTCTCTCTCTCTGTGTCTCTCTCTGTCTCTCCCTCTCTCTCTGTCTCCCTCTCTCTCTCTGTCTCTCTCTGTGTCTCTCTCTCTGTCTCTCTCTCTGTCTCTCTCTCTCTCTCTCTCTCTCTCTCTCTCTCTGTCTCTCTCTCTCTCTCTCTCTCTCTCTATCTCTATCTCTATCTCTCTCTCTCTCTGTCTCTCTCTCTCTCTCTCTCTCTCTCTCTCTCTCTCTCTCTCAGTCTTAACAGGTGAAACACTGATGAGGAAACAGACTTCATTCTAAATCAGTTTGTCTCTTCTGGACCGAATTTGTTCTTTTAAGTTTTGTTTTTTTATGTTTCTGAAGAAACTTTGATCTCAGGTTCGTCTCTGTTTCTGCAGCTTCCTCCTCTTCGTGTCTCACCGGAGGACCGGAGGAGGATGAGCCGGCTGGAGGCGGACTTGTCCCGGCTGCTGCAGCTGAAGGACGAGCGGATCGGGCAGATGGAGCGGAGGCTGCGGGAGAAGGACGAGGAAGCGCTGGAGCTCCGGAGGAAGCTGCACAAGTATCAGTCGGTGCTGCGGGGCCAAAGCGTCTCCGGCCCGGACTGCTGGCCGGCCGACCGCCGCACCCGACGGCCGGCGGGAGTGTCCGCGGAGCCGGTGGAAGAGACGGAGCTGCGGAGGTTCTCCAAGACACACAGGTGAGCTGAGACCCGAGACCCGCTTCATTTAAAACCTCATCACGTGTGTTGTTCTTCTCTTCTGACCTTCAGGAGAGTTTAACTTCAATCTGCAGGATTCCGACATACAGACGAAAAGCAGAAGTCTCTGACATGTCTCATGACTGACTCAAGAAACTCTTTGTTTTAAAGTTGTAAAACATTTTGTTTCACTTTTTATAAAGACAAACAGCAGAGAAATGAAACTGCATTAAAGAACCAGTAGAACAGGTCACACGTTACACAGAAACATTGTGCATGTACTTTTACTTTAAAGTATTACAATATGTACTTCAGATGACTTTCCTTTCAATACGTAACTTGATGTTTCGAGTTTTAAACGGAAGCAAAGAGAAATGGACGCGACTCTTACTGCAGTTTGTTGTAATGACGGCGAGCAGCCAGCAGAGGGCGTCACAGGACAGCGATGATGTTTCTGCTCCTCGTGGAGAAGATGAAGACGTTCACTGAACCGGAGGGCCGAGTCTGTTTAAAGGAGAACCAGGTGGTTAACTAAGCTGTGGGTCGAGGCCCCCGAGGGGTCAGAGGGTCAATGAGAACATGAAGAAAGTCAAACATCAAGGCGTCTTCTTTCACTCTGAATACGTTCGTTGAGATGACACACGTCAGGCTTTCTAGTTGTTCTGAGTCTCTTCTTCATCTTTATGCGTCTCTCTGAAGCTTTGCCTCTGGTTGATGTTGTTTTGCATCTTTATCGTCGTTTGGTCTCTTTGTAGTCGTATGCATCTTGTTGTCATTGTTTTATATCTCTATCATCCTTTTGTTTTGTTTTATTGTCATTTTGCGTCTCTTTGTAGTCGATATGAGTCTTTTTGTAGTTTTCTGTATATTTGTAGTATTATGCATATTTGTAGTTCTCTGTCTCTTTGTAGTTTTCTGTATCTTTGTAGTTTTCTGTCTCTTTGTAGTCGATATGAGTCTCTTTGTGGTTTTATGTATCTTTGTAGTTTTATGTATCTTTGTAGTTTTCTGTATCTTTCTAGTTCTATATATATTTGTGGTTTTATGTATATTTGTAGTTATGTGTATATTTGTAGTTCTATGTATCTTTGTAGTTTTCTGTATATTTGTAGTTCTATATATCTTTGTGGTTTTATGTATATTTGTAGTTTTCTGTCTCTTGTAGTCGATATGAGTCTCTTTGTAGTTTTCTGTATCTTTGTAGTTCTATATATATATTTTGTCGTTTTATGTATCTTTGTAGTTCGATATATATTTGTAGTTCTCTGTATCTTTGTAGTTTTCTGTCTCTTTGTAGTCTGTACTCTTTTCAGTGTCACGAAGAATCAATAGTTTAAGAAAAAACATTTGAATAGATATTGTTGAGTCATTGATTATTTCACTGCTGATTGAATCTATTTCTGTTCAGATGTAATAATGTTTCAAGAGAACAATACGTTTCTGTTTGTTTGTTTGTTAGATGTTTGTTGAAGGACAATGAACTGATTGAAGGATCTGATATCATGTTCTGGGTAAATGCTGCATATTGATTTCATATCTGAATCCGACGATCACAAACCAAACCAAACATAAACCAGCTGACAGGAAACTTCAGTCTGAGGCTTCATTGATGGTGAAGGTTCTACTGGTTTGTTTATTTCCAGCTTCAACCTGATTGGTTCATGACGAAGCTGCTGTGAGCACTGAAAGGTCACATTTACACAGAAAGAGGACGGAAGGAACAAAGCGGGTCATACAGTATATGTGTATATATATATACTGTATGTATATTATATATGATATACATATTGATCCTCTTCATGTTCTCACATGTTTTAATCTGCTGACGAACAAACACAAATAAAACGTTCAGTCAGGAAATCAAATATAATTAATCATTAAATAAAATCTTCAAAACGGAATCAAAGATGTTCTGGTTCAACAGATTTATGTTTCTGATCTTTAACTGAAAACCAAATGATGAAGAGCAGCATCGACAGGAGGAGGAGGAGGAGGAGGAGGAGGAAGAAGAAGAGGAGGAGGAGGAGGAGGAAGAGGAGGAAGAGGAGGAGGAAGAAGAGGAGGAGGAGGAGGAGGAGGAGGAAGAAGAGGAGGAGGAAGAAGAGGAAGAAGAGGAAGAAGAAGAGGAGGAAGAGGAAGAGGAGGAAGAAGAGGAGGAGGAGGAGGAGGAGGAGGAGGAAGAAGAGGAGAGGAGGAGGAGGAGGAAGAGGAAGAGGAAGAGGAAGAGGAAGAGGAAGAGGAGGAGGAGGAAGAGGAGGAGGAAGAAGAGGAAGAGGAAGAGGAAGAGGAGGAGGAGTTGGAGCAGAACAACTTTCGGACGCACCGGTAGAGTCCCGGTCTCCCGGTGTGACTCCCCCGTTAAACTCCCGCTGCTCGTTAAACTAATGAAACTAATGACGCCGGTTGGACCGGAGCGGATCTCCCGTTCCGCTTCACCGGAGCTGCACGTTTTTATTTCTCCGGATTTCCTTCCAGACTGAGACGGAAACTCACGTGAGAGCTGCAGGATTTCACCTCCGCTGGATCCGGATCCTCGCTGCCGGTCTCCGTGACGTGAGGTCCGTGTTCTGGGTGCTGGCGCTGGTTTTTCACTTTTCTCGAAAACACGTTCATTTATTTTACCTTCACGAGGCTTCAAACCTGTGAATGTGGTATTCCTCCGGATCTCCTGGATCTCCTGGAGGTTTTTAAAATCATTTGAGGAATTTGAGGAACCTGGAATATAATCCGTGTTTCTCTTTATACGTCAGAGATGAACCTGTGGGTGTGTTTTTAATCTCACTTTCAGCTTAGTTTGACTCACTTTGCTTTCAAAGTGCTTCTCATCATCACGTTTACCTCCAGCCTGAAAGGGAACCGGCTGCTTCTGGCTCGATGTCCTGGAGGAGAAGAAATGTCCCACATCTACCCTGAGGACCAGATACTTCCTCTTCTTCTACAGACTTCTCCTCACTAGTTTAACACTTTCTTGTCTTTAACATCTAAAATCACATTTTGTTTCTGGCGGACGGAGCAGAACCATCTAGAGGAACCCTGGGGAACCTTGAGGTGCCTCAAAAACTCTAAGGATTATAAAGAGGACCCAGGAAAACCCCCTTAGATTGTCTCTGGTTATTGCTTAAACAAAACCAGCAACCCTGGAGGAACCTTGAAAAGCTTTCTGAGAAGTTCTAGAGCAATCCACCAGAAACCCGAGGACTGCTGAGTGTCTGGAAGAACCCAGGAGGAGACTCCAAAGAACCCATACACACCATAAGAACCCTCCTTCTATTGAAGAGGTACTCCGAGGACACTGAGGAAATGTTGGCACTTCAGAAAATCTGGAGAAGCTCTGAAGTATCTAAAGGAACCCCAGGAGGAAGTATATAAATACTCTGAGAACCACAGAAGAACTCCAAGGAACCTGAAGACCCTTTAGGAAGCTCTGAGGTTTGTTATAAATCTTGATGCTGAGACTCCCCAAAGGAATCCTGGACAACTTAAATATCTTTACAAGTCCTAGAAAATGAAGAAATCAAGAGGTCACTAAGGAATCAGAATCAGAACCGTTTATTGCCGTGGCAGGTTGAACATGCAAGGAATGTGACATGACGGGAGGTGCACACAATTAACAATCAACACAGCAACATATTACAATTCACAGAAAAATATAAAATAAAGTGAACTATAGAATCTGAAGGAACCCTGAGGCAATCTGCGGACATTTGAAGACCTTCATGATTCTAAGGGTTAAGTACATTGAGGAACCCTATAGAGACCCTCCAGATCCAGAGGACATCTGGGGACCCCAGAGGAACCCTGAAGACTATAGAGGAACCCTGAGAACCCCCCCCCCCCTCCCGAGAACCAATGGGCACCCTGCGGGACCTTCAATACGCTCTGCAGGAGAAGATCGAGGAGCTGCGGCAGCGCGACACCCTGATCGACGAGCTGGAGCTGGAGCTGGATCAGAAGGACGAGCTGATCCAGCGGCTGCAGAACGAGCTGGACAAGTACCGGTCCGTTCTCCGGCCCGCCACGGCCCAGCAGGTCCAGGCCCAGCAGCAGAACCTCGTCCTGCAGCCGGACCAGCACCGCAGCAAACGGCAGGCCATCTCCGCCGAGCCCACGGCCATCGACATCACCGACCTCAGCCACGTCACCCTGGCCTTCTACCCCAAGAGCCCACAGTGAGTCCACTCCATGTCCTGACATGTTCATGAAACTGAGTCTTCTTCAGTCGGTCCGGTTAGTCCAGGTTCTGTTGGTCCAGGTTTTCAGATTTCTTTGCCTCCAATCCGTCAAGAGACTTAAGTTAGTGATGGTTAGAATGCTCCAGTGGCCGGACAGCCAAACCCACAACCCTTCATACTTTCAATGGTTATTTTCGGTGAGAAATGAACCGTTTAGATTCAAAACTTGTGTTGAATTTATCATTGATATGACCGGCTGGTCAGCGTCACAATCTGATCTCAGCTTTGTTATTTTCCTCCGATCTCTCTGAAGATTGAATTCCTTTTGAAAGATAAACTTTGTTCTCACAGCTTAAATCTAATTATTGGTTGATGTCTGAAGGTAAAGTGCGTAAACACTTAATGTTCGTATAGTTCTAGTTTATTCATTCATTATCCAAACCGCTTATCCTGTTCGGGGCCGCGGGGCCGCGGGGCCGATCCCAGCTGACGTTTGGTGAAGGCAGGGTTCACCCTGCACAGGTCGCCAGTTCATCGCAGGGCACATGTTCTAGTTGTCGCTCAATATAGTTTTTTTACTTGTAGCGGTGATGTAATGATGATTTTTACATTTCGACTTGTGGCCTCAGTTACATTGACTCTTTTAAAGTTGGCGTCAATATCAGGCAGTAAGCTTCATGTGTTGAAGCTGCATTCTCTCTAGTGGCCACCAGGGGGCGACTCCTCTGGTTGTATAGAAGTCTATAGAAAATGACTCTACTTCTCTCTTGATTTATTCCCTCAGTAAACATTGTAAACATGAGTTTATGTCTCAATCGCTAGTTTCAAGTCTTCTTCAATACAGCATGATGTTCATTTAGTACATGATGGTCCATTTAGAGTCACACAGACCATAAAGCAGGGGACGCTTTAGGGCGGGGCTACTGTGATTGACAGGTCTCTAATAGACCATGAAGCAGGGGATGCTTTAGGGCGGGGCTACACGTGATTGACAGGTCTCTAACAGACCATGAAGCAGGGGATGCTTTAGGGCGGGGCTACAAGTGATTGACAGGTCTCTAACAGACCATGAAGCAGGGGATGCTTTAGGGCGGGGCTACACGTGATTGACAGGTCGACACCAGAGACGTGTACAGCGTCTCTACGTCTCCTCCTCAGTCCACTTCCTGTTCACTGGTTGATAAAAAAACAAGATGGCGACGGACAAAATGCAGAACTACGTCTCTTGTTGACTTCCATCTTTACAGAGGAGGACTTTGTTACAACCAACTGTTTGAATTTCTTTATGGTTTATGACTAAAGGTCGATGGAGGCAGTGGCTCTTTATAGAAGTCCATGACTTCTTCTTTGCTTTCGTTTCATTATTGTTGGTCCTTCCAATCTGGTTTCATTGTCGAACTTCGAGTTAGAAAAGTCAGAAATAGTCCGAGGCTGCTGATTGGTGGAAAGGTCCTCCGCTGTCTCTTCATTGTGAGGCTGGTGAGGTTCTCATGTTCAGTCTCTGGTCAGGATACTTCAGGGTAATCAACCTGTGAGGTTCAGGGAAGATCTTCTTCCTGGTTCAAAGAACCAATCAGTGACCGCATTTAAAAAGCTCGTTAGTGTCCTGGTTTTGGGTTATTCGGGTCCCTGTTTACATGGTTTCTGAAAACCAGGATGTGATGTCACACGAGAACCTGATCACGAGCTGGATACTAAACAGCAGGAGACACAAAGTCAACATCCACATTTCAACATGTTTCACTGGAAGTTGTCGTCTTGTGAGAGTCTCTTGAGGTAGACTTCTTCTTCTTCTTCGGTGGTGTTTAGAGGAGGTGGTGCTCCGCTCAGGTCTGTTCTGATGTTTTCTACGCTTTGAACTCGGCCGTAGTGGAAGTGTCATGAACAGCAGCCAGACAGGTGGAGCGTGTTTCCTCTTCTTTGTGGAGAATCTCTTCTGTCAGATACTTTCAATCTGAATTCGAGTGTTCGAGGATTTATTTCATTGTTTGTCAAACTGCTTTAAGTAATGTTTCATTTTAACATTGTATCTGAATTATGTCCAAGATCGCCTTCTTAAAAATGATCAAAACAGTCAGATTTACATATGATGCACTTCATATTCATTGTTAATATTATTGAATCGTATTCTGTGGAAGTTTAAGAACGGCTGGAGAAGCAGGTGGTTGAAGACATTTAATGTTTGAAATTCTCTGCTGAGCTGAAACGATAGAATCAGTTGATTGACAGAGTTCAATCTGTTACAATTTATATAATTAGATACTTGTTTCAGGTGAACAGACACACAGGTGAACGGGTGACCAGGTGACCATATAAACAGGTGACCAGGTGACCATATAAACAGGTAAACAGGTGACCAGGTAAACAGATAAACAGGTGACCAGGTGACCATATAAACAGGTGACCAGGTGACCAGGTAAACAGGTGACCAGGTAAACAGGTGACCAGGTAAACAGGTGACCACGTGACCAGGTAAACAGATAAACAGGTGACCAGGTAAACAGATAAACAGGTGACCAGGTAAACAGGTAAACAGGTGACCACGTGACCAGGTGACCATATAAACAGGTGACCAGGTGACCAGGTGACCAGGTAAACAGGTGACCAGGTAAACAGGTGACCACGTGACCAGGTAAACAGATAAACAGGTGACCAGGTAAACAGGTAAACAGGTGACCACGTGACCAGGTGACCATATAAACAGGTGACCAGGTGACCAGGTGTAAAGACGGTTCCTTTCTCTGGCAGAGGTCCAGGCAGCAGCTCTGCTGAGGAGGAACCAGCTGCTGCTGTCACAGATCTTTATTTATCCACATATGAATATGATAATGTGTCTCTGAGCCCGATGACAGGATGGACCACTGCTGTTCTTCTTCATGTTAGAATCACAACATCCGTTTCATGATCCACATATGGAGCCACAACATGTCTGATTATTGATATATGATTTATTTATGTCTGATTCTGAGTCATTGACAGGAGTGAAAAACTAATTCGTTGCGCTTTGCATTGTGGATCTTTTTCTCTCGGACAATTTGGTTAAATTCTGTAAAATTTGGATGGAAACATGAATAAAATATAAGAGAAGATTTCACTGGTACCGAAAGAAGTCGTCATCATCACATTGTTCTCTGGAACGATTTCATAGTTCTCCGTAAATAAACTCGACACTACTTGTAGCTCTGATGTCTTTACTGATAGTGATAATGTTTCTACTTGTAGCTCTGATGTCTTTACTGATAGTGATAATGTTTCTACTTGTAGCTCTGATGTCTTTACTGATAGTGATAATGTTTCTACTTGTAGCTCTGATGTCTTTACTGATAGTGATAATGTTTCTACTCGTAGCTCTGATGTCTTTACTGATAGTGATAATGTTTCTACTTGTAGCTCTGATGTCTTTACTGATAGTGATAATGTTTCTACTTGTAGCTCTGATGTCTTCACTGATAGTGATAATGTTTCTACTTGTAGCTCTGATGTCTTCACTGATAGTGATAATGTTTCTACTCGTAGCTCTGGTGTCTTTACTGATAGTGATAATGTTTCTACTTGTAGCTCTGATGTCTTTACTGATAGTGATAATGTTTCTACTCGTAGCTCTGATGTCTTCACTGATAGTGATAATGTTTCTACTTGTAGCTCTGATGTCTTTACTGATAGTGATAATGTTTCTACTCGTAGCTCTGATGTCTTCACTGATAGTGATAATGTTTCTACTTGTAGCTCTGATGTCTTTACTGATAGTGATAATGTTTCTACTTGTAGCTCTGATGTCTTCACTGATAGTGATAATGTTTCTACTTGTAGCTCTGATGTCTTCACTGATAGTGATAATGTTTCTACTCGTAGCTCTGGTGTCTTTACTGATAGTGATAATGTTTCTACTTGTAGCTCTGATGTCTTTACTGATAGTGATAATGTTTCTACTCGTAGCTCTGATGTCTTCACTGATAGTGATAATGTTTCTACTCGTAGCTCTGATGTCTTTACTGATAGTGATAATGTTTCTACTTGTAGCTCTGATGTCTTTACTGATAGTGATAATGTTTCTACTTGTAGCTCTGATGTCTTTACTGATAGTGATAATGTTTCTACTCGTAGCTCTGATGTCTTTACTGATAGTGATAATGTTTCTACTTGTAGCTCTGATGTCTTTACTGATAGTGATAATGTTTCTACTCGTAGCTCTGATGTCTTTACTGATAGTGATAATGTTTCTACTCGTAGCTCTGATGTCTTTACTGATAGTGATAATGTTTCTACTTGTAGCTCTGATGTCTTTACTGGTAGTGCTAATGTTTCTACTTGTAGCTCTGATGTCTTTACTGGTAGTGATAATGTTTCTACTTGTAGCTCTGATGTCTTTACTGATAGTGATAATGTTTCTACTCGTAGCTCTGATGTCTTTACTGGTAGTGATAATGTTTCTACTTGTAGCTCTGATGTCTTTACTGATAGTGATAATGTTTCTACTCGTAGCTCTGATGTCTTTACTGGTAGTGATAATGTTTCTACTTGTAGCTCTGATGTCTTTAGTGATAGTGATAATGTTTCTACTCGTAGCTCTGATGTCTTTACTGGTAGTGATAATGTTTCTACTTGTAGCTCTGATGTCTTTACTGATAGTGATAATGTTTCTACTCGTAGCTCTGATGTCTTTACTGGTAGTGATAATGTTTCTACTTGTAGCTCTGATGTCTTTACTGGTAGTGATAATGTTTCTACTTGTAGCTCTGATGTCTTTAGTGATAGTGATAATGTTTCTACTTGTAGCTCTGATGTCTTTACTGGTAGTGATAATGTTTCTACTTGTAGCTCTGATGTCTTTAGTGATAGTGATAATGTTTCTACTTGTAGCTCTGATGTCTTTAGTGATAGTGATAATGTTTCTACTTGTAGCTCTGATGTCTTTACTGATAGTGATAATGTTTCTACTCGTAGCTCTGATGTCTTTACTGGTAGTGATAATGTTTCTACTCGTAGCTCTGATGTCTTTACTGATAGTGATAATGTTTCTACTCGTAGCTCTGATGTCTTTACTGGTAGTGATAATGTTTCTACTCTTCCTCAGTCATATTGATTCGACTTGAAACGATTTAGTTTGTACTTTTTAGCGATTGTTTCTACTCTTATCGTTGAAGTCTCTATTGATATGTGTACCTCTAACAATTGAACTTCCTCTGATGCTGATATCTGGAGCATTATGAGTTGTCTAGTTTCTTCCATATTGAGGACATTTCTAGTTGAGTTTCTAGTAGTTAATTCGAATTTGCACTAATTATGATCATGTTTGTGTTGGGGACATTTCTACTCATTCACAAGGCCCCACACGTAGAAGTGAAATACTATATCAGTGGAGTACTGCTTAAAATACTGCTTTAGATGTACTTGCCCTTTGCTAGCATCCATTTCTCAGAGCTCAGTATAATATAATGTGTGTTTCTGTCTGTGCATGCCAGCAACAACAACCACCACTGTGTTGGTTTTTAATCCGTGTGGTGTGCGCCCACACACACACACACACACACACACACACACACGCAGCTCTACATAGGCAGCTGACAGGGTTTCATTTACCAGCCCACCACTTGTCGCTGCTGTCAATGTGTGTGTGTGTGTGTGTGTGTGTGTGTGTGTGTGTGTGTGTGTGTGTGTGTGTGTGTGTGTGTGTGGGAACACATAAATAAAGGTATTACAGTATGTGTGGGCTGTCATCACCCACCAGCTCTCCTGCTGTCTGCAGGAACGCTTCATAAGCGTTTCCAGACGAGTTAATGATCAGCTGAGCGTCGGCGGTCACAGATCTGGTTCCGTCTTTCACCGCCGGACGTTTCAATCCTCAAACATACGAAATATCACGGACACGATGCTGATGTTTCTACTGATTGACGGAGTAACATTTATACTTGATGTTTCTATTCCTACTGTACAAAACGTAAACATGAATCGTGGATCTGTGGCTCCTCTCGATGCTCTCTAGAACATCTTCCTCTTTCTGCTTCATGTGTTCATCTTCTGTCCTCATTGTCTCATGCGTCTCTTTGTTTCTCTCTCTTTGAATTACCTCCTCTCACTTTCTTGTATTTTACTTTCTTCCTTCATTTTATGTATCTGCCTGTTGTTTTTCAATCTCGTTTATTTTCTCAATCTTTCTCCCCAACCTGTAATTTCCTCCTGTTTTCTCCCTGTGGACTTTTCCTTCAGGCCTTCCTCCTTTTAGTTGTTCCTTCTATCCCCACACACACACACACACACACACACACACACACACACACACACACACACACACACACACACGTCCTCCCCTGTGACTCATGCAGTAATAACACGAGGGTCTACTCCGTCACCCCCTCCATCCACTCACAATGTGTCTTCATTCAAGTTAGTTTCCTCCAGAGACCCATTTCGATGCAGATATTGAAGCTGGGCTGAAGTGTGTCTTCCTCGGCACACTCAGCCAATAGGATGCAGCTCTAATAGATCCGCTCATCGACGGGAGGAAATGAAACGGCCCTCTGTGCTGAGGCAGAGCTCTGGCTGTCTCTTGTATGCCGACGTTCTCACCTCACAATGCCGAGTCGGCCGTCTCCGCTCACAAAAACCGCGTTTCAGCCGTGAATTTCATTTGGTCCAAACTGACAGACAGGAAAGAGATTCCACCAATCAGCCGCCTCCGACTATTTCTGACTTCTGCCCGTCTGTGAAGTTGTTCAAGTTTACCAATGAAACCACATGAGGACCAACAATAAGGAAAGGAAACCAAAGAAGTCATTTTTCATGGTGGACACATGAGTTCAACAATTATTACAAATCAATAAAGACTTATGGAGGACAGGAGAGCGGCCATGAGTTGTATAGAAGTCTATAGAAAATGACTCCACTTCTCTCTCGTGTCCACCAGGGGGCGACTCCTCTGGTTGTATAGAAGTCTATAGAAAATGACTCTACTTCTCTCTTGATTTATTCCCTCAGTAAACATTGTAAACATGAGTTTATGTCTCAATCTCTAGTTTCAAGTCTTCTTCAATACAGCATGATGTTCATTTCGTACATGATGGTCCATTTAGAGTCACAGATAAAATAAACGACAAACCAAAATGACGAACTCCAAACGTCCACAAACGAATGAGTGACGTCCCGACGACTGCGTCCACTTCTTCCTCTCTTTGGATCCTGAGCACGAAACCTGACGATTACATTTGATGATGTTTCATGTTGTGTTGGTTCATACGACCCCCCCCCCCCCCCCCCCCCCCCCCAGAGTAGTGGCTGTGGCTGTCGCTGTGGCTCGTCTCTCTGACATTACACTGATGAAGACAGACGATGAAGGCAGCAGAGAAAACATCAGTAAATGTGAGAGTGGTGAATCAAACGGTCGACAGCGGCATGAAGAGGAAGACGTGACTCAGTCGTCGATGTGTTTGAGCTGAAAGCTCCTTAAATGTTTCTTTCTCGATCCGACATCAATAAGTTTGTTTTCTGCTTCTCTTCAGAGTTATGGAGTCACGTTTATGCTGTATTTCATGTCATCAATTATATCTGTTCAACATTAGGTTTGTTTTACACACCAGCTGCCTGTTGTTATTTTTAATTTCATTGTTTAATTAGTGATTCGATGACGTGCAGTATTTTTGGAGACTCTGCAGATCTGCGTCCTGCTGCACTGAGACGTTTGAAGTAGAGATCGTAGGTCAATCAACGTTTATTCTGTTAAATGTGCTGTCTGCTGGACTGATCTCTCCTCTCAGGTCCAAGGAGATGATAAAGGACGCCATCTTGGACAATGACTTCATGAAGAACCTGGAGCTGTCTCAGATCCAGGAGATCGTGGACTGCATGTACCCGGTGGATTATGGGAAAGACGCCTGCATCATCAAGGAGGGCGACGTGGGCTCTCTGGTCTACGTGATGGAAGGTGAGCGGTGAGGGACCCCGAGTCCGGCTGGTCATCATGACCACCAGCTTCTGTCTGTCCAATCATTTGTCCTCGTTGTGTTTTTACTTTTTGTTGTTGTCCTCGTCATTGTCCTCGTCGTTGTTGTCCTCGTCTTTGTTGTCCTCGTTGTTGTTGTTGTCGTTGTTGTGTTTTTACTTTTTGTTGTTGTCCTCGTCGTTGTCCTCGTCGTTGTTGTCCTCGTTGTTGTCGTTGTTGTTGTCGTTGTTGTTGTCGTCGTCGTTGTTGTTGTCCTCGTTGTCGTTGTTGTCCTCGTTGTTGTCCTCGTCGTTGTTGTCCTCGTCGTTGTTGTCCTCGTTGTGTTTTTACTTTTTGTTGTTGTCCTCGTTGTTGTTGTTGTCCTCGTTGTTGTTGTCCTCGTCGTTGTTGTCCTCGTCGTTGTTGTCCTCGTTGTTGTCCTCGTTGTTGTTGTTGTCCTCGTTGTTGTCGTTGTTGTTGTCCTCGTTGTTGTTGTGCTCATTGTTGTTGTCCTCGTTGTTGTCCTCGTCGTTGTTGTTGTTGTGCTCATTGTTGTTGTCCTCGTTGTTGTTGTTGTGCTCATTATTGTTGTCGTTGTTGTTGTCCTCGTTGTCCTTGTCGTTGTTGTTGTTGTCCTCGTCGTTGTTGTTTACTCCACCGAGTTAAACCTGCTGGGGTCGCCGTGGTTTTATACGAGACCTTCAAAACCCTCCGACAGACTGACCTGTTGTGTGTCTCCGTGGTTGTTGTCCTCGTTGTTGTGTGTCTCCGTGGTTGTTGTCCTCGTTGTTGTGTTGTCTCCGTGGTTGTGGACTCGCTCGTCCAGATGGCGTTCCTCCGGAGCGTTGTGGGCGGTGTGAACCGACTCGTGACGTTAATATCTCAGTAAGAGCTGCTTCTCACAATATGAAACGTAGATTTCTGTCGGGTTTGATGAAGACGATTAACGAGTCGACGTTGGAGTGACTCGAGTGTGAGTCCGGTGTGGGCGGTTCAGACAGGCAGATTGTTGATGATGTCACAGTGATGTCATGATGTCCAACACAGTCTGTGTGGCTGTTGGTGGAGGCTCTGATGACCCTGTCCAGGTGCATTATGGGAGATTTTGGACTGAAAGTCAGGAGATCTGCTCAGGATATCTCTGATATTTTACTGGAGTAAAAGTAGTAGTACAACAGTGTAGAAATACTCTGTTACAAGTATTCTGCATTCAAAATGTTACTTTAATATGAATATAAAAGTATTATCATGAACAGAATAATATAAATTATAAGTATTGATGCATTGTCTTCATCTTATTGACTTCATATGATCTATGATAACACATATTAAATACTATCCGTGTATTTTAAGTCGTATTCGTCCTCGAGCTGCTCGTCTGAAGTCCGTCCTCGTGATTGGATTCATATCTAAACACTAAATATTGTTAATGTCACATAAATGTCACAATGTGATGTCGAAGATGTTCCTCGTCATCAAACAGCCGGCGGAGACGACAGAGAGCTTTGAATTCAGATTCAGAAGATTTAAGAGTTTTAAAATAAACAAAATCTATTTGTGGACCCGAAAGCAAAAAATGAATAAAATAAAAAAGACAAACGTCATAAAAACTGTCAAAAGAAAAACAACAAAGAAGATTCATGATGTGATGATTCCATCAACATCCAGTGTGTGTGTGTGTGTGTGTGTGTGTGTGCGTGTGCGTGTGTGTGTGCGTGGGGGGGGGGGCACAGATGGCTGCTTAATATAACTTATGTCACAGGAAGAGGAAGTGATCCCTGAAAACAGACCACGATGAAGATTTGATACTGTGTGTGTGTGTGTGTGTGTGTGTGTGTGTTATAAATACGACGTTCACTAATTGTGTGTTTGTCGGAAGAAACAGATGCAGCAGTTTTGTCTCATTATGTAACACACACACACACACACACACACGTCTCTATGGTGGATGTGGTTGGCATGGCAACTTGTTGGATGACCATATTTAGGATTTTTACAGTTTGGAAATTTGGAATCGGTTTATAAAGAAAGGAAGGAATAAAAAAGAGGATAGAGGGGAGGGAAGGATATGAGATTAGGGAGGAGGAAAGGAAGGAAGGAAACAAGGGAGGAGAGAGAGAGGGAGGTAAAGAGACAACAGACTGAGAGAAAGGAGAGAAAAGTGGATATAAGAGGAGAAATGAACAGAGGAGAGAGGAAAGTTAGGAAAAGAGGAAGGTGTGAGGACAGGAAGGAAAGATAAACGATGGAAGCAAAGGAGGAGAAACAGGAGATGAAGGAAGAAGGAAGCGGTGGATCAAACTAATGCTGAATTTAAGAACAAGTCCTCGTGATCTGATCAATATCTTTCTGATCCATTTGATACAAAAGTAATCTGGTGTTTGTCTTCCTTCAGACTCCTGAGAGCAAGTTTAATATAAACACTCACTCACTCACTCACTCACTCACTCACTCACACACACACACACACACACACACACACACACACACACACACACACACACACACACACAGCTGATTGTATCTACGTTTGTGTATCCGCTCACAGACGATCGTCCATAAATACATCGACTCTCTTTCCTGTTTGTCTGCAGCTTCAATCTGCTGAACAATAAACTGAAATATTAAATATTTCCTCAATATTTTATATTTATAGAAACACTTTTCTTCTCATCAGAGTTTTATAACAAATAAAATAAAAACACCAACAATCATTCAAATGAAACAACTAAATGAAACTCACTTCCAAATCGTTTTGATGATGCGACGACTATCTGGTTATCGTTTCATTAAAGTCACAGAAATGTCTCTTTGAAGACGTTTGTCTCTTTGCAGTCGTTTGTCTCTTTGAAGTCGTTTGTCTCTTTGCAGTCGTTTGTCTCTTTGAAGACGTTTGTCTCTTTGCAGTTGCTTGGTGTCGTGTAAGGGCCGGTCAGCCTTATTGTACTGTTGATGCATACGCAGCTGTCCCCTCCATCACCTGATCACATGTTAGACTTGTCCTTTAACCCAGCAGACCACATCTGTGATGTGATGACTCCACAGGATGTCTGTCCACTGAACAACTGACTGCAATGAACTCATCACGGAGACTTTTCTCTGTTCGCTGTGTTTCATCTTTCTGTCACAGACTGACAGCCCTCCAGCTGCTTGATGGCTTTTTAAACCCGTCGATTGGATGCAAATGAATGTTGTTCAAGT
>CM051708.1:20528470-20535970 GCA_028022725.1 Lycodopsis pacificus
GGGGAATTAGGATGTTAAAGAGTATCAGATGGGTTTTGAACACACGCACTCACAAACACACGCACACACACACACACACACACACACACACACACACACACACACACTCTCTCACACAGATATCCTCCTCCTGAACTCTAAAGTCTAAACTAAAGAGGTGTTGTTAGTCTCTTAAAGGGGCGGTGTTAGTCTCTTAAAGGGGCATTGTTAGTCTCTTAAAGGGGCGGTGTTAGTCTCTTAAAGGGGCGGTGTTAGTCTCTTAAAGGGGCGTTGTTAGTCTCTTAAAGAGGTGTTGTTAGTCTCTTAAAGGGCCGTTGTTAGTCTCTTAAAGAGCCGTTGTTAGTCTCTTAAAGAGCCGTTGTTAGTCTCTTAAAGAGCCGTTGTTAGTCTCTTAAAGGGGCGTTGTTAGTCTCTTAAAGAGGTGTTGTTAGTCTCTTAAAGGGCCGTTGTTAGTCTCTTAAAGAGGCGTTGTTAGTCTCTTAAAGGGGCGTTGTTAGTCTCTTAAAGGGGCGGTGTTAGTCTCTTAAAGGGGCGGTGTTAGTCTCTTAAAGGGGCGTTGTTAGTCTCTTAAAGGGGCGGTGTTAGTCTCTTAAAGGGGCGGTGTTAGTCTCTTAAAGGGGCGTTGTTAGTCTCTTAAAGAGGCGTTGTTAGTCTCTTAAAGAGGTGTTGTTAGTCTCTTAAAGAGGTGTTGTTAGTCTCTTAAAGGGCCGTTGTTAGTCTCTTAAAGGGCCGTTGTTAGTCTCTTAAAGGGCCGTTGTTAGTCTCTTAAAGAGGTGTTGTTAGTCTCTTAAAGGGCCGTTGTTAGTCTCTTAAAGAGGTGTTGTTAGTCTCTGAAAGGGGCGTTGTTAGTCTCTTAAAGGGGCGGTGTAGGGGCCGTGTTAGTCTCTTAAAGAGGTGTTGTTAGTCTCTTAAAGGGGCGTTGTTAGTCTCTTAAAGAGGCGTTGTTAGTCTCTTAAAGGGGCGGTGTTAGTCTCTTAAAGGGGCGGTGTTAGTCTCTTAAAGAGGTGTTTTTAGTCTCTTAAAGGGCCGTTGTTAGTCTCTTAAAGAGGTGTTGTTAGTCTCTTAAAGGGGTGTTGTTAGTCTCTTAAAGGGGCGGTGTAGGGGCCGTGTTAGTCTCTTAAAGAGGTGTTGTTAGTCTCTTAAAGGGGCGTTGTTAGTCTCTTAAAGAGGCGTTGTTAGTCTCTTAAAGGGGCGGTGTTAGTCTCTTAAAGGGGCGGTGTTAGTCTCTTAAAGGGCAGTGTAGGAGCAGTAGTAGCGGTGTTAGTCTCTTTAAAATATTTAGGAGGGAACGGAAGTAGAATTAGTTAATTATGATCATTTAATACTTTGCTTTTTATGATGGTTTGAGAGAGTTAAAGTTCACGACTAAACTCGACAGTAAACTGGGACGATTCTTTTCAAAGTTTGATGCATTGAAGTTTGTTAACTTTTCTCTCGGAAGTCTGGAAAAGAAGAAACCAGATGGACTGAATGAGTATTTGTTCTGATTCCTGTTAGTATTATATCATAGATATTGACCAACTACAAGAAATATGTGACCACTGTGATGCCAACAACGGTTTCTCCACCAAGTACTGATTCATGTTTTGTTAAGGGATCAAATACTTATTTCACACAATCAAATGCAAATCAATTTATAACTTGTTTGTTTGTTTATAAATACTCATGATTTTAAAACATAAATATATTTGTAATATTTTATGTTTCAGCTCTGGTCCAGGTGAAGCTGTGGGCGATTGACCGTCAGTGTTTCCAGACCATCATGATGAGAACTGGACTCATCAAACACGCCGAGTACATGGACTTCCTCAAGAGGTGACCCCAACTCCTGTTTCTGTCACATGGGTTTCTCCACAGCCCCGCCCCTTTAAGAGACTGACACTGCCACTTTAAGAGACTGACACCACCACTTTAAGAGACTAACCCCGCCCCTTTAACAGACTGGCACTGCCACTTTAAGAGACTAACCCCGCGCCTTTAACAGACTGGCACTGCCACTTTAAGACACTAACACTGCCCCTTTAAGAGACTGACACCGCCACTTGAAGAGACTAACACTGCCCCTTTAAGAGACTGCCACTTTAAGACACTAACACCGCCCCTTTCTCTCTGCAGCGTTCCCACCTTCCAGGGTCTTCCAGAGGAGACTCTCAGTAAACTGGCTGACGTCATGGAGGAGGTGAGACACCTTGAAACCACCAGACACCTTTAGACCACCAGACACCTTTAGACCACCAGACACCTTTAGACCACCAGACACCTTTAGACCACCAGACACCTTCAGACCACCAGACACCTTTAGACCACCAGACACCTTTAAACCACCATACACCTTAAAACCACCAGACACCTTTAGACCACCAGACACCTTTAAAACCTTCTACACACGACGCCCCCAAATTTGGGGGCTCTCGGGCTTAGAGGGGGTTGCAAATATCGTCCAAAAAATGCTCCTTTTGATAGCGATTATTGTGCATGTGTACATTTTATATACCGGATTAAACAGCAACGTATGGGCAACACGATCATAGAAGTCACTTTTTACACACTCCAAACACAACTATACACGACTAATATAAGCAACTCGAACGCAGAACCCATAAATGGTGAAAACGGTGAAAACGAATGCAAAGCTGTGAGCCAACAACGGCAACACAACAGTTCCCTTCACCGGAAAAAATCGTTGGTATCTGCTTACCTTTATGAAGAAATGGGAAAAATAACGGCGAAAATGATCCGGTTCAAAGCTAGAATCATTGTTGGCAACAACATCCTGTCTATTTCTGATCTGTTTCCTGTAGAAGGAGGGTCAATCTAACTTGCTGGACCCGGGGGTGGCTGGTCAGACTTTTGGCGAATGGAATTTTACGCTCTGGGGTGCGCGGAAGTTTTTGCATCTTTACTCGCTGAAAATTCTGTCAATCAACACCCGGCTTCGACGAGCGCCTTCCTGAGACTGACGCGTCGAAGGCGGGCTCATTGACTGCAATCGACCGATGATAGGCTTTGCTAGAGCCCCACACAGCAACTGGAATTCAGACGAGAAAATCCCACGGATGAGAGCCAGAAACAGCTCTGAGAGGACCGGCTCTCAAAATGATTCCAAACGGCTGTATTTGGATGTATTGAATAATATGAGTGGTAGAAAAAGTGAAATATGTAGTTATATAGTATATAAAAGTACAATGTAATGCTGCTCACACACCGGACGCGTTGATTTCTTGGCGCACTGCAAAATCGTGTCCAACGCACTGCAAAATCACGTCCAACGCGCCGCCGGTCGTGTTCAGACCAAACGCCGCAAAATCTCGTAGCGCCGGAGAGGGGGCGTGGTTTATAGACCTGGATCCGTTCAACTGTCCGCCATTAACCATGGAAAGAATAACCTATATTTCTACGTGTTGTGAAAGTCACAGATATCGCGGGAAACTACACGCCGTCATGTCTGGTTCATAATATTGTTCAGAGGAGCTCCGTGGATTGTATCGAGCTGTATTCACTGTGTCTAGCAAGCCGCCGGTCGCTGTTTACACAGACTGCTACAGGATTTATTTGTCCTCCATTGTTGTTCGCGATTCAGCACGGGCAGGAGGTACGGCACTGATGACGGGGGGAGCAACTCAACGCTGATAGGCTATCGCGCCACAGCGTCACGCGATTATGTCGCAGAAGTTGAAAAATTTCATCTCACGCGTTGGCGATTTTGCGGCGTCCACCGCGTCCACCGCACTGCAATAACGCGTCCACCGCGTCCACCGCACTGCAATAACGCGTCCAACGCGCCGCCGAATCGCATAATCGCGGCGCGCCAGTCTCATCGCGTCTGTGCATAGATTTTGTATGTAATCTCGACGCGCGTCAATCAAAAAACGCGTCCGGTGTGTGAGCAGCATAAGAGCTGCAACAGCTGGTTCCAAAATGACGACCTCACGTGACCTCTCTGTACTGAAGCCTCTTATTCTTCACTGTATCCCAGCCAACGTTGTTCTAGCACTACTGATCGGCTGTGCTGTGATTTGGGAGAGTTTGTAGGATCTCAGCTGCATTATTTCAAAAACATAATATCAATAAAAGTGGTTTTCTTTCAGGCGAACCTGAATATTTTCAATTTGAGCTGTGTAATATCTTCATGTACTATATTAACCAGCAACATATACACAATATTACCCACTGAACAATCTCACAGGTGTTATCTGATTATAGCACCAACAATTATTCAAATAGACCTTGTAGTTACAGAATTGAAGTCTCTTTAGTCTGGGTATGCCATTTTCAAGCAGAGGCCTAAAAATAGGGCGAGAGTTTAATAGGTTTAAACCGCCAGACACCACATCACTGTAACTTCTTCTGTGTTCAGACTCATTATGAAGACGGAGAGTTCATCATCAGACAGGGAGCTAGAGGAGACACCTTCTTCATCATCAGCAAGGGAAAGGTAACTCTTCCCTTTATTGATTATTGTATTGATCAGCTGACTCGTCCTGATCGTCTGTTAATCACACTTTCTGTCAGGTGAACGTGACCCAGGAGGATTCAGCCAATCAGGAGCCAACACACCTCAGAGAGCTCACCAGGGGAAACTGGTTTGGAGAGAAAGCCCTGCAGGGGTAAGATCATGTGACTGGAACTTTACCTTCTAAACCTGGACCTTTACCTTCTAAACCTGAACCATTACCGTCTAAACCTGAACCTTTACCTTCTAAACCTGAACCATTACCTTCTAAACCTGAACCATTACCTTCTAAACCTGAACCTTTACCTTCTAAACCTGGACCTTCACCTTCTAAACCTGAACCTTTACTTTCTAAACCTGGACCTTTACTTTCTAAACCTGGACCTTTACCTTCTAAACCTGGACCTTCACCTTCTAAACCTGGACCTTCACCTTCTAAACCTGAACCGTTACCTTCTAAACCTGAACCTTTACCTTCTAAACCTGAACCATTACCTTCTAAACCTGAACCATTACCTTCTAAACCTGGACCTTTACCTTCTAAACCTGAACCTTTACCTTCTAAACCTGAACCATTACCTTCTAAACCTGAACCTTTACCTTCTAAACCTGGACCTTCACCTTCTAAACCTCAACCTTTACCTTCTAAACCTCAACCTTTACCTTCTGAACCATTACCTTCTAAACCTGAACCTTTACCTTCTAAACCTGGACCTTTACCTTCTAAACCTGGACCTTCACCTTCTAAACCTGAACCTTTACCTTCTAAACCTGAACCTTTACCTTCTAAACCTGAACCTTTACCTTCTAAACCTGAACCATTACCTTCTAAACCTGAACCTTTACCTTCTAAACCTGAACCATTACCTTCTAAACCTGGACCTTTACCTTCTAAACCTGGACCTTTACCTTCTAAACCTGGACCTTTACCTTCTAAACCTGGACCTTCACCTTCTAAACCTGAAACTTTACCTTCTAAACCTGAACCTTTACCTTCTAAACCTGAACCATTACCTTCTAAACCTGAACCATTACCTTCTAAACCTGAACCATTACCTTCTAAACCTGAACCATTACCTTCTAAACCTGGACCTTTACCTTCTAAACCTGGACCTTTACCTTCTAAACCTGGACCTTTACTTTCTAAACCTGGACCATTACCTTCTAAACCTGGACCTTTACCTTCTAAACCTGGACCTTTACCTTCTAAACCTGAACCTTTACCTTCTAAACCTGAACCATTACCTTCTAAACCTGAACCATTACCTTCTAAACCTGAACCATTACCTTCTAAACCTGAACCATTACCTTCTAAACCTGGACCTTTACCTTCTAAACCTGGACCTTTACCTTCTAAACCTGGACCTTTACTTTCTAAACCTGGACCTTTACCTTCTAAACCTGGACCTTTACCTTCTAAACCTGAACCTTTACCTTCTAAACCTGGACCTTTACCTTCTAAACCTGGACCTTCACCTTCTAAACCTGGACCATTACCTTCTAAACCTGGACCATTACCTTCTAAACCTGAACCTTTACCTTCTAAACCTGAATCTTTACCTTCTAAACCTGAACCTTTACCTTCTAAACCTGAACCTTTACCTTCTAAACGTGAACCTTTACCTTCTAAACCTGGACCTTTACTTTCTAAAAAAAGTGTGTGTGTGTGTGTGTGTGTGTGTGTGTGTGTGTGTGTGTGTGTGTGTGTGTGTGTGTGTGTGTGTGTGTGTGTGTGTGTGTGTGTGTGTGTGTGTGTGTGTGTGTTTTGTCTCCACAGTGAAGATGTGAGAACAGCAAACGTCATCGCTGCTGAAGCCGTCACCTGCCTGGTCATCGACCGAGAGTAAGACACACACACACACACACACATGTATTATTATTATTACTGTTGTTTTTGTTGTTGATGAACTTCTCAGTGTATTTATGGACTTTTATTTTTTCATTTATTTTTATTTTTTGTGTGTGTGTGTGTGTCAGTACACCTTTGAGGTACTTGTACTTTACTTGAGTATTTCCATTTCATGCTACTTTATACTTCTACTACATCTCAGATAAATATTGCAGTTTTTAGACATTTATCTGAGAGCTTTAGTAACTTTTATATTCAGATTATGAATCAACTAATAAATGATGAACTATTATTAAAGATTAAACTACCAGCCGAATATAAAGTAATTAAAGTGATCAACACATTAATGAATAATAATTATAATTCATATTATTGATTTTTTTAACAATTATGATCTCAATCTGTTTATTGAAGCTGCTGCTCTGCTGCCCTCTGCTGGTCTTCTGCGCTCACTACACACACAATTATTATTATTATTATTATTATAATAAATATTCTTATTTTAGAGCGTGTTGTTGTTGCACACTGCTGACCCACAATGCAACACTGTGAATAAATATTCATATTCAATTGTATTCATATGTTATATTTAATGAGTCTGAGTTATTGATGAACTCATCAATAAAGAACTGATATTAACAGATAATATTAATATTAATAAGAATATAATATGATATTGAGCTCCTGAGGCGTAAAAAAGATTTCGTTTTATTCACTAATCCACTCACACTCGTACAGATGAGATAATATATCTCAGTACATATTGTAGTACATATTGTAGTACATATTGTAGTACACATTGTTGTAGATGTTGTAGTACATGTTGTAGTACATCAGTGTACATCTTTTTAATGTCGTGGTGTAAAATGTGTTTCCAGTTTAAATTTCAGATCAAAGAACATTTTCATAACTTCAGTTTTCAGTCATTCATATTTCATTTTGTGATGAATTGCTAACAGGATAAACAACGTGAAGCAACATATGATTTATTTTATTCAAGTTGTTAATTGGTTGTTTTTTCCTCGTTAGCTCGTTCAAGCATCTGATTGAAGGACTGGACGACGTTTCCAATAAAGGATACGAGGATGCTGAAGCTAAAGCCAAGTATGTAAAATATATTCATATTTAACATATTCATATTAAACATATTCATATTTAACATATTCAAATGAAATATATTCATATTTAACATATTCAT
>CM051708.1:20540970-20608318 GCA_028022725.1 Lycodopsis pacificus
GGGTTTGCCCAAAAACAGGAAGGAATCCCCGCTCAGGATCTCCCATCATCCCTCTGGAGCTATTTGTAGTGGATGAGTCAGAATGTAACTCTGCTCCGAGGAAAACACTGACCTCTGACCTCCAGACTGCTGATGATATTTCCCATCAGAGCCAGCTTCAGAGCAGCGGTCAGGCTAGCTGTTTCCCCCTGTTTCCAGTCTTTATGCTAAGCTAAGCTAACCAGCAGATGGCTGAGTGGTGTCCAGAAATAGAGGATTGTGTCATGTAGTATTTATAGCACAGCTGTTTGTCCTTCATATGTGTTCCATATGAGGTTCAAACTCACAGATATGAGTCAAGATTCAAACCCAAGTCCTTGACTCGTTAAAACTAGAATTTTAAAAGCATGTTGGTCCGTCTCTCACCGCTGTCTGACTTCCTGTCTGTCTCTCATTGGTTCCTACTGAAGACTTGCATCTTCTGTAAGACAACAAAAGTACTTAGTTAGGTTGAGACAACAAAAGTACTTAGGTTGAGACAACAAAAGTACTTCGTTAGATTTCGGAAAAGATGGTAGTTTGGGTTAAAATAACTACAGTACGTAAGTTTCATGACAAATAAATCAACGTTGACTTCTTGTTTCACATGAGGAAGGAACAGTGATCTCCTGGATGAAAGATCTCTGTTTGTCCCTCCCTTCCGTCCTGTGTGAATGGCCGTCTTTATACTTTCTCCTTCATGATTACGTGGATAAACCTTCGTAGGATATCTAATTATTTGTTGTAGTTATATCTACGAATGCTGGATGAGACCAGCCTGGTATGATACACACAGAATACTTGTTGGATACAGATTGAAGTGTGTGATGTTTCTAACCGACTGGACGTGTGTTTGTCTTCAGGTGCAGCTGAAGAACGAGGAGGCGAAGACTTTCGCCATGAAGATCCTGAAGAAGCGTCACATCGTCGACACGAGACAACAGGAACACATCCGCTCTGAGAAACACATCATGACCGAGGCGCACTCCGACTTCATCGTCAGGTCAGAACAACAATCATCATCATCATCATCACTGCAATCCTTTCATATGGAAGTCCTTGATTCTAACAAGGGTTGCTTTAAGTCCTGGCTTTCAAAATAAAAGCTTTACTGACAAATCTTTGTTTGGTGTTATGTGCAGAATTCTGTCACTAATAACAAAAATTTAAAAAATACATAAAAGGATCACTGGAAAAAAATAGTTTGGTTCTGGTTTTCAAAATAAAATTAAAAAAGAATAGACTTGACCACAACTTTATTGTCCATGAACTAAAAACAATGTTGCTTTTTATTGATGTTTGTTTTTTTGGTTAGCTCTTTAAATTGTTTACATAAAAGCAGCAGAAGAAGAATATCAAACATGGAATCAGAACGAATCTCACTGAAGAAACGTGAAAACATTAAATACAATAAGAGCTTTCTCAAGCAGAGAGATGGATGTTTCTGGTTTATTTTGAAAGGTCCTGATGGAGCTGTGTTGTTTGTGTTCAGGTTGTACCGGACGTTTAAAGACAGTAAATATCTGTACATGCTGATGGAGGCCTGTCTGGGAGGAGAGCTGTGGACGATACTGAGGGACAGGTACACATTCCACACGTTAATCTGTCTGTTCAACACACTGATGAAGAAGCGCCGTTCTTCTAAATCTTTTATAAATGGTTTCTCTTTTGAAGCAGAATAAAAGCAAAAAGTGCTGAAACAACAAGTGTTTCAGTCGATTAGATGAAAATTCATTTATAGATTTAGATTAACAGCAATTTTGATAGTTGGTGATTTGTTGAGGGTCATTGTTAAGCAAAAGCTCAAAACTTTCTCTGGCGTCAGCTGCTCAGAATCTGTTTTATGTCTTTATAAACTAACTAACTGGGTTTTGACAGTAATTCTTGTTGAACTTGTTTTTCAGGGGTTCGTTTGAAGATTCGACCACCAGGTTCTACACGGCCTGTGTGGTCGAAGCCTTCGCCTACCTGCATGCCAAAGGCATCATATACAGAGACCTGAAGCCTGAAAATCTCATCCTGGACAGCCGGGGATACGCCAAGCTGGTAATTCAATATTTATTCATGAAATACATTTTCAATGTTTAACATCTTGTGGGAATCTTCAGCCAGTAGCTTCAAGTTTCTGGGTGCAAATACAAGTTTAACAACACAATGAGTCAATGTTGCAAAGGGAAAAGATTTAATCAGCAACCGAACAAAACCAACGCTATGAAGGGAGAATGTTGTACAATGTTAAGATAGTAAACTTTTGGACACAGTTGTTTGTTGTAGTGCGAAGAAGTAAAACAAACGCACCCTAAACAAGGCAGGATTCATTGGTCAACAGTACACCTGTATTCTATTGGTCGGGGAATTTTGAATCCAAGAGCAGAGAAGAACTCGGAGAGCAGAAGTTTCAGGAGCAGCCTGACTGTGAAGCAACAAAATATCTGAGTGCAAGCAAACAGTTTGAGCAAAGCAAATCCAAGCGCAACCAGGAACTATTGGAGTGCAAAGACACGGTTTAGAGGGAGAGCTTTACTAAATATCTGAAGTGAAATTAGTAAGTCATGCTCTCAAATTAAAAGAACACAATCTTCAATAAAAAAGTATCTTAATATTAATAGTTCCTCATATTTGAAACTTGAGATGCTGTACAGGAACCGGCAGGAGCCAATTCACACGATCAGAAAAAGGAAATTATACAAATGTGGAGAGACGTGTTCAATCATTTTCGTCTTTTTCTAGGTGGACTTTGGTTTTGCCAAGAAGATCGGTTTCTGTAAGAAGACGTGGACGTTCTGCGGGACGCCGGAGTACGTCGCTCCAGAGATCATCCTCAACAAAGGTCACGATGTCTCAGCAGACTACTGGTCTCTGGGTATCCTGATGTACGAGCTGCTGACTGGCAGGTGAGGAGAAAGACAAGAGTGGAGACAGTAAAGCTCAGTCGAGTCAAACTCTTGTTTATTCGGTGTCTTTGTGTGTTTCCAGTCCCCCGTTTTCAGGTCCAGATCCAATGAAAACCTACAACGTCATCCTGAGAGGCATCGACATGATCGAGTTCCCCAAGAAGATCACCAAGAACGCCGCCAACCTCATCAAGAAGCTCTGCAGGTAGGGGGCGCTGTTCACCTGAGCAGCTCACATTAACTGTACAGTCAAAGTTCATTGTTCTTATTTCCAAAATAAATCCTGTGTCAACAGAGATAATCCCTCAGAGAGACTTGGAAACCTGAAAAACGGAGTCAAAGACATCCAGAAGCACAAGTGAGTGGACGGGAAGATGACACCTGATTGACTGTTTCAGCTCTCACATGTTTCCTGTTCAGTGTGTGCGTCTAAATGCAGGATAGAAAAACGAATCCGTCTCTCTGTGTTCAGGTGGTTTGAAGGTTTTAACTGGGAGGGTCTGAGGAAAGGAACTCTGACTCCACCCATCACACCTGACGTGAGTCGAAGTACAATTCCTGTTAGACCAATCAGGGCTCAGTAAATGTTCTGAATCATAACAAGGAAACAACAAAGGTGATACAGATTTAAAAAAACTTCATATTACAAAATCTATGTTTTGTGATATTTCTGGTAAATTGAAAGTCATATTTGAAGATAGGGGTTACGATTCCCCCCTCATATATGACCACCTGCTGACAGCGGCAATTTTTAGGCCACTTGATGATTCCTTTATTTGCCGAATAAAGACCATTAGATGCATTTGGAAGTTCTAGTCAACGGACCTTTGAGCTTTGATTATTTGGCAGCGTTGAGAAACAGTAACTCCAACCAAGAGTTCTGCTGTGTATCCAGCTAATTACTTCAGGACCCCTGGTGGCCCAGTAGTTATGCTGCTAACCATTAACACGGTTCAGCTGGGGGTATCTGTTGCATGTCACATACTTCTGTATAAATTCTCTGATGGTATATATAAGATCATGTCACCCAGAGTGTCTTCAGCTCTTTAACCAGCCTGAAGTCTAAGATGTCTGCAGGTTGTTGAAGGTGTTTAACTCGGTGTTGTTCTGTCCAGGTTTCCTCTCCGACTGACACCAGTAACTTCGACAATTTCCCCGAAGACACAGACGAGCCGCCACCGGACGACAACTCCGGATGGGATTACGACTTTTAGTCCAGCTCGATACCCAAAAGTTCTGACACTTTATGGCTGGCGGTGAGGTCCAAATCTGAGACAAAGACGACGACTTCTCACCGGGCCGATCAAAGACGAGCTTTGTGTGCCGTTCGGAGGACGTTTCCACCTGAAGCAGCCTGCTGTGACTTGTTTTTAAAACGTTGTGGGAATCAAACTCCCAATGATTTATTGCCACATTGTGTCCTCGCATGATTTGTGTACTGAACGTGAAGAAGGCAGCAGATTGAAATGGACTGGAGGCTTCTCGCTGATCAAAGTGGTCCCGTCCGTTCCGCTCTAACTGGAAGAAACCCTGAGCTGCCAGAACATCTGAGAGCTGGAAGATGAGGAGGTTCAAGGATGAGACTAACCATCTGTAAACCCTGTTTCCAAGTCCAGGACCACTTGTTCATCAAGTCTCTCAGAGTAGTAAAAAAGGTTTGAGAACAAGCGACACGTACCTGGTTCAAAGGGGTACAAGCATGAATTCTGTTATGACCCCCGAGTAAGTCATCCTCCTGGTTCTAGAGAGTCGTTAGAACTCCAGATCAAAGCCACTCTATCCACAGAAAAGTGGCCATGGGGCAGAAAATGCGTTGCCCCGGGTGTTTCTTTGGACCCGGAACAACCCTGATTCCTTGTTTGGCTACAGCTGAACTTTGGGTATGCCCATATGGGTATACCCTTGGGTATGCTCGTCCATCAGCAGTGTTTTGTTCCCTATATTTCTGCAAGACAATTGTTTATCAAGTCTTTAAATCTCTAGAAGTCTTAGAGCAATGCATATGTGGGCCTTCTTTTTTTGGCAACTTTTGGATATCTTCCCCCCATCAGCATTCGGTGAAACAGCACCGGCCTTTGCTTTATGTCCCATGTATTGCTGCAACACTTGAGATAACTCAGACGTTGATTTTGTGATGACCGCCTGAAACCTGCTGCTCATAACCCGTCGGTGAAGCTGGTCAATCTTAAGGGGGAACTTTTGTCACAAAGTGCTCACCAGAGAAAACAGACAGGGCTTGAATATCAAGGTTTCTGGGACTCTGGGGAGAAGAAGTTGGGGAAACATTGATGGGTGTGGACTCAATCAACATGGTCGTCCCCTCAGACGCCCTGTTGTTCTGCAGCCAATGGGAAGCCCCTGCTCCTGCCAAGTGTCCTTGATTGGCTGACACTTGAACTTTTACCCCTCAGAGGAAGATCTCCTGCCTATCCAGTGATATCTGGCGTTTGTGTTGAAGTCTGGAGGCGGTTCTGGAAATCCGTAGGGCCTTTTCTGACCCTATGGACCCAGGTTTGGCTCTCTGACAGTCGGCTGGAGACGAACCCGTAAACACAGGAGCAAAGACTTGAGACTGAAAAAGGCAAAACCCAAGGTCACCGTGATGCCTTCACTTCTCATTTCATTTTCGGGAAACTTCAAATCCAAAGACAGAGAGACAAACGGTGTTGGATGTAGCAGCTGTGGCCGTCCTCAGTGGACGACGAAGGTGAAACGAACATTTCTACTTTTAAACTTTCCTTTCTATCCTTTATGGTGTGAATCTTTGGATCATAGCATGAGAATAGATATTTTGTACATATTTCCAAGACTTCCTACATCATTTTTTTGCACACATGCACAAACACTCCTTTTCTCACAGACGCATGCACGACTTGGTTGAATTTCTTATCAGCAGTTTGTTTCAAGGTCTTTAAAAGACGAAGAGTCCTGTTTCTAAAGCTCACCATATACTGACCTGGTTCCAGACCTCTGAGTCCTCACGCTCGCGAGCTGTTTGTGGATCCTTCTCCGACGTTGTCGTTGAATTGTTTTACTTTAGGAATAAACTGTCAAACTCATTTTAAAGCCAACATAAACAAGATGTCTTTAAAGAGCTGAAAAAGAAACGGAAATGTGAAAATCCACATGTACAAAAGATCATGTGATGTTAAAAGCTCCACAAGAGCTTCTGAATCGACCAGATGTTTTATTTTTATATACAACAATTAACTTTCAATCTGAAACTCAACATATTTCTTCAACCAACGTGACGAACGTTGATCCACTATTAGATAATAATGTAATAATAATCCCTGTTCACCAGAATGTCTCCCTGGAAAACTTAAACATAAGTGTCAACTAAAGATGTTCAAACTACAGCTACAGACACAACACAGGAAACAGGAGTTCATCTGAGCTCTGAAACAGGAAACAGGAGTTCATCTGAGCTCTGAAACAGGAAACGCCTTCATACTGTTGAGTGACGTCTCTGAGGTTTGTATTTCTTCCACAAACAAAGAGTTTAACCAGAACAAAGTGATTCATCTATTTATTTAGATTTGTTTTTATATTCTGTGGCCTTTTGTAAAAGCAGCTGATCGTATTATTAACTTTTGTATTCGCAGTCTGAATCTGTTGTGTGATGATGACGAGTTAACGTCCGTGAGCTCTGCATGAAAGAGTTCAGAGGTCAAAAAGGGATCGTTCGACATTTTAGGAAATAAGTCTTTTTGTTTGTGGGAGTGAGATGTTAGCCTAGCTTAGCATAAAGACTGGAAGCAGGTGGAAACAGCTAGCCTGGTGTCTTGTTACTACAATCTGATTCTCAGTGAACACAACAACCAACATCTCTAAATCTCACTGATTTACACCAAATATCTTGTTTCTTAATGTGTACAAAAACACAAATATATGAAAGATCTTGTTTTAGAGAGAAGTAATAATAATAACTTAACCCCACGACAGACCAGTTGATGTTCAGCTGTGAACAAAAAGTGATGAAAGGGTATTCGTTTGGACCACAAGGAGAAATATGAATGTTCTTATTGATTCTTAGTGATATTTTGTGGTGATGAGATTGTGATGAAGTATCACTGATTTATTTGTACATAGTGGGAATGTAGTATTTTATGATGTCGCCGCTGTTTGTAGTTATTATTGTTATTATGATTGTTATTAAGGTGTAGCTATTATTTTGATTAGGATTGTTTTTTTATTATTATTCTTACAGAGGTTGCCATGGTAGCTGAAGTAACGTTCTGTCTCTGTTCTAAAAAGCTTTACGGGCATGACTGTTAAAACAAACAAAACATTTTTAATCTGTTTGAAAAATAAAGGCTGTAAAAAGAGAAGAAGAAGAAGAAGAATAATAACTGGGTTCATTTCATATCGTTTGAACACAGATTGCTTGATTTAAAGATGTGTGATTGAACCATCTCTACCACGCTTGAGTTACTCTCCACAGCTCATGCGGGACTCGAACCGCCAACCTCCGCACCGAGCAGCACAATGAAGACCCTTTTCTGTGGCTTTTATTTTGAAGGATACTCCCGCCTGTCATTCGTGTACATTTAACGAGCGTCAGCTGCGCTGTAACATTGTGCGCAACTAGGACTCGAACCACCAACCCTCTGCACAAACAGCCCGAAGATAAGGGACACAGACCATAAAGCAGAGGATGCTTTAGGGCGGGGCTACACGCTGATTGACAGGTCTCTACCACATCATTTTAATGGGTTTTATTCTGACTTTTACTTTGAAGTATGAGCCGGAAACGTGTTTGTTGTATCAGCAGAACCTCCCTCAGAAAAGCAGCTAAATAAACACGCGGCTCTGCTTACAGACTAAACTTAGACACAAAATAAGAGTCGCCTGCTTCACTACAGCGTCTCGAGCCTCCCCTTTAATTCTGCGTCTATATATTCCAGCACAGAGCTCGAGGTAGAGTTTTATTTGAACTATATCCGGTTCCTCTCAGCAGACACCGCGTGCGTCTGAATCACGTGAAATGGTGAGAAAGTAAACGCAGTTTGGTGAGAGTGGCATTAATGAACAGCTCATTCTACAGTCACTGAGCTGACTCACGTTTTGCTACATGAGCTGTTCACAGAGCAGTTTGAATTTATTCTCATTTTGAGGTGTTTAGTTTAGTTTTGTGTCTGAGCTGCAGTACCGCTCTCCGCCTGAGCGGATGCTGATGAACCCGATGGGGGCGCTGTTCTACCGATGTGTACAAGGACGTGGTGAGTGTTTAACTAAAACTTAAACTAAAATAAAGATATGATTCATATAACGTTGTTTTTTAACAAACAAGTATATCGGCTTACATACATTACAAAATAAGCATGAATAAATTATTATATAATAATATATACTTCCCATCTAACAACACAAACTAATGTTGACTGAATTATTTTTATTATTTTTTAAGTCTTCAAAGCCGAATTTATATAAAGACTCAACGTAGTTTGAGGAACATATTTACTCGCTGCCAGTAAGCAGGTTACATGTCTGAATGAATCCTGAGCCGCTGCTTCATCAATTCATCTCGTCTCTTCTGTAGATGTTCACATCGTGAGCACCTGAACCTGGAGGTGATGTCGAGAACGTCGGCACCAACGTTGCACAATAAGCAGCAACACATTTGATTCAACTATAATCTCGACTTGTATAAATTAACTTAGTCAGTTTCCATCACTAAAAGATCCAAATACGTCTCTTTAGAATGTAAACCTCGTTTTCTTTTCTTCTCCCTCGTTCATATTCTTCATCTCTAGGACGTCCTATGAAATATAGAATTAAATGTAACGTCAGTGAGCTGCATTCTCTCTAATGTCCAGCAGGGGGCGACTCCTCTGGTTGTATAGAAGTCTATAGAAAATGACTCTACTTCTCTCTTGATTTATTCCCTCAGTAAACATTGTAAACATGAGTTTATGTCTCAATCTCTAGTTTCAAGTCTTCTTCAATACAGCATGATGTTCATTTAGTACATGATGGTCCATTTAGAGTCACACAGACCATAAAGCAGGGGATGCTTTAGGGCGGGGCTACTGTGATTGACAGGTCTCTACCACATAATTTTAATCAAACAACTTTAACTCTTTCAGTGTGTTTTCATTTCACAAAGTCACATTTTGGTCCTAAACAACGTTTTAAAAAAAGATGGCGACGCCGAAACTCTGAACTGGAGGCTTCAAAACGTCCACGAACCAGCTGGTGACGTCACAGTGACTCTTCTTCTTCTGTGGTCGTGACCGGCGACGTGTTTCCTGTAAGTTTACACACAACGAACACAAAGAAGCTCCATCATCACATCACGGGATTTGATTGGCTGTTGAGCCGTGATGGTTCATGCTGCAGCAGAACTCTGCACACACACACACACGCACACACACAGGACACTAAGGGGTTAATAGCCTCCTCCCTTTTTATGAATGAGACACACACGGTGATGCCATCAACAAGCCCCTCCCCCACCGATGCGGGAAAAACCTCTCTCTCTCTCTCTCGCTCGCTCGCTCTCTCTCTCTTCCCCCCCTTCAGATGGGAGAGAGGAGGGAGATTGAACGCCCCCCCCCTCTCTCTCCTCTGTCCTTCACGAGCCTGAGGATGAGTAATCCGAGGGAGGAGGAGGACACCAACGCAGCATCAGCACCACCATCATCATCATCAGGATGAACATTTACACCCTCTGAGCTCAGTCACGACGGAGGGGACTAATTCCTGGAATGTCACACGCTTGAAAGCATCAGTTTGAATCAGTGTTTTGTGTGAAAGACACCGGAGCTGGCTAATCGCTGGAGTGAAGCAAGATGAAGACAGGACCAAAGGAAAAGGTTCATGTGGAGCGTCACTGACTAATCTCTGGGAGAGCTGGCTGGTTTCAGTGGATGATACCTGACTACTTCATGGACAGGAGGTTAATGGTGTCATCCTTTGGATTGTGGGGACAGACTACTTCCTGAACAGCACGCCTCCTCTTTATATATTCATCCTACTGTAAGAAACCGGCGGCTGAGAGAATCTGCCACTCCTCCACATGTGCTGCTTCAGAGGCTGGGATCTGGCTAACATCTGGAACCATTGACCCATCCCAGTTACTACACCACCTCTCTGTGGACCAGGTTCATCTCTGGATCCGTGTGTCGGGCATGTTCTGCTTCTGCCTGCAGAGTTCTCTGCTGAAGCTCCAGGCGCTGGAGGTGGAGGGGGGCTCTCCTCTGGGTCCATCCCCAGAGGAGAGCCCCCCTGTCCTGGGCAGCAAGGAGCAGAAGAGCCCCTGTGGCTCCGTGGAGCTCGGAGGGAAGGAGGGGAAGACTCTGTCTCTCTGCCACGGGGTCCCTGATGAGAACAGTCCTCCAGGTACCCGTCTGTCTGTACATACACCTGTCTGTCTGTGCACAGCTGCTACTGATACTACTACTAGTAAGCTAGTATCAGTAGTAGTAGTATCAGTAGATGTCTCTGTGTGTCTCTGTAGACCTCCTGACAGTCCTCACCAGACCTCCACAGTCCCCCAGACACCAGCCCTTTACCACCATCCAGCCTGGCCAGCAGCCTCTGACGCCCGACGGAGCTACGCCCCCCGGCCCTCACCCCGTCTCCCCTGGGGGGGAGGGGGGAGGAGCCAGAGGAGAGGGAGGAGCTCTCCTCCGGCTTCTGGCCCCTCCCCCCCCTGGAGGAGGCGGAGCTCTCCTCCAGCTCGGCGGCCCCACCCCTCTGCCCTCCCCCCGCTGCTCCAGCCTCAGTCACAGGTTCAACTCCGACCCCGACAACGCCCCGTCACCGCCCTGCAGCCAGCAGTACATCCAGTGAGTCTGCCTGTCTGTCTGTCTCTGCTTCTGTTTACCCGTCTGTCTCTCCTTCTGTTTACCCGTCTGTCTCCCCTTCTGTTTACCCGTCTGTCTCTCCTTCTGTTTACCCGTCTGTCTCTCCTTCTGTTTACCCGTCTGTCTCTCCTTCTGTTTACCCGTCTGTCTCTCCTTCTGTTTACCCGTCTGTCTCTCCTTCTGTTTACCCGTCTGTCTCTCCTTCTGTTTACCCGTCTGTCTCTCCTTCTGTTTACCCGTCTGTCTCTCCTTCTGTTTACCCGTCTGTCTCTCCTTCTGTTTACCCGTCTGTCTCTCCCTCTGTTTACCTGTCTGTGTTTGTCTCCAGGTGTCGGGCTCGGGACCGGACCGAGGTCTCAGAGGACCTAGAGTGTCCCTCGTCCATCCCGTTCCTCACCAGACAGATTCAGACCCTGAAGAAGAAGGTCCGAAGGTTTGAGGACCAGTTTGAGCATGAGATGAACTACAAGGTAAACACAGCAGGGACCAGGACTCTGGTGGGTCAGGGACCAGGACTCTGGTGGGTCAGGAACCAGGACCCTGGTCAGGGATGGTAGAAGTAGGTTTAAAGATTACATACACAAAAGACCAGACTTGAATCCAAACCAGCTGTTTGGAACTGGTCCTGGTTCAGGTGGTCAATTCATGACAGGATTTTCAAAATATGAGTTGATTTTCCAGTATAAAGTCACATCAAATGGAAATACTCCAGTACAATTTAGAGGTACTTGTACTTTACTAAAGTGGCCTTTTTCTTGAGATTGTGTCTCTGGTGGTGTCTCTGATTGTGTCTCTGAATGTTTCTGTGATTGTTTCTCTGAATGTTTCTCTGATTGTGTCTCTGATTGTGTCTCTGAATGTTTCTGTGAATGTTTCTGTGATTGTTTCTCTGATTGTTTCTCTGATTGTTTCTCTGATTGTTTCTCTGATTGTTTCTCTGATTGTGTCTCTGATTGTGTCTCTGAATGTTTCTCTGAATGTTTCTCTGAATGTTTCTGTGATTGTTTCTCTAAATGTTTCTGTGATTGTTTCCGTGATTGTTTCTCTGATTGTGTCTCTGATTGTTTCTCTGATTGTTTCTCTGATTGTGTCTCTGATGGTTCCTCTCATGGTTTCTCTGATGGTTCCTCTGATTTTGTCTCTGATTGTGTCTCTGATTGTTTCTCTGGTGGTTTCTCTGATTGTTTCTCTCATGGTTCCTCTGATTGTTTCTCTGATGGTGTCTCTAATGGTTTCTCTGATTGTTTCTCTGATGGTTCCTCTGATGGTTCCTCTGATGGTTCCTCTGATTGTTTCTCTGATTGTTTCTCTGATTGTTCCTCTGATGGTTCCTCTGATGGTTCCTCTGATTGTTTCTCTGATGGTGTCTCTGATGGTTTCTCTGTTTCTCAGGCGTCTCACAACGATAAATACTCAAACCCAGAGATGATCCGAGTGATGGGTGAACTGGCAAAGGCTCGCAGACAGCTCAAAGGTCTGTTCACAGGTCTGTTGGTTAAACTCGTCATCCTCTCTCAGAGGAACCTTCGTTACAGAAACCCAAAAAATAAAAGTACATTCTGTGTTTGTATGCAGAGATGAGACTCAGAGAGTCGGTGTTTGAGTCGAAGGAGCCGGACGGTCCGGAGAACTCCTGCAGGTAACACCACAAACACCAGTAACACCACTACAACCCTCTGCACATGCTCAGTGTGGCCCTGGGATCAGACCCATCTGTGTGAATGTGTCCTGCAGGTCCAGCTCAGGCCAGCAGGGGCCGGCGGACCACAAGCCCACCCTGGAGGAGACGGTGGAGTCTCTGTTCAGACGGCTGAGGGAGAAGAGGCAGGCTCTGGGCCTGCCAGACAACATGAAGGTCCCTGAACGCACCGTCACACTGATGTGGTTGATCTTCACCAGACTCTCTTAATTTAAAGCTCCGTTGTATCTCTGCTGTGACAGAGTCATCTTTACCTGTCTGTCCCTCTTTTGACCTGTCTGTCTCTCTGTCTCATTCTGAGGTCAATAGCAAAGTAAAAGTCACCATTCATTCACAGTTTGTCCTCAATATAACCAGAAACTAAACGAGATGAATGAAAATGTTTATTTTGAAGTCGTCTGTAGAGCAAATCATTTATAATCATGAGTCAGGGACGTGTTACTGAAAGGAAGAACATGCTAACATGCTAACACACATCCTCACCACTCTGTGTATTTGTAGGAGATGACTCAGGCTCAGATGGTTCTGGAGAAGATCACCCTGCAGAAGTGTCTGCTCTACTTCGAGAGTCTGCACGGCCGACCGGTGAGTCCTCCAGACGGGTCATGGTTACGACGCCACCTAGTGGGCAGAGACAAAATACAAAGAGGACTGGAGAGTAAATAACTTAAAAATAGGTCGTATGAAACTGAAAATTCTCTCTCTCTCTCTCTCTCTCGCTCTCTCTCTCTCTCTCAGGCAGTGAAGCAGGGGAAGACCCCGGTGAAGCCTCTCTATGACCGATACCAGATGATCAAACGTTTGCTGTGCAGCAGCCCGACTATCGGCACGATCGTGAGGAGCTCTTCTTTATCACTCACCATCATCATCTCTCACCATCATCATCTCTCACCATCATCTCTCACCATCATCATCACTCACCATCATCATCTCTCACCATCATCATCACTCACCATCATCATCTCTCACCATCATCATCTCTCACCATCATCATCACTCACCATCATCATCACTCACCATCATCATCTCTCACCATCATCATCACTCACCATCATCATCTCTCACCATCATCATCACTCACCATCATCATCTCTCACCATCATCATCACTCACCATCATCATCTCTCAACATCATCATCACTCACCATCATCATCACTCACCATCATCATCTCTCACCATCATCATCACTCACCATCATCATCTCTCAACATCATCATCACTCACCATCATCATCTCTCACCATCATCATCTCTCACCATCATCATCACTCACCATCATCATCACTCACCATCATCATCTCTCACCATCATCATCACTCACCATCATCATCACTCACCATCATCATCTCTTTCGTGTTTCACTTCCATTTGTTGAATAGTACAGGAGGATTTCCTCTCAGAGTCTCTGACTGCGTCTCTCAGGAGGAAGAGGACGGTTCTGATGAAGACTCCATGAGCTCCCCGACGGTCCTTGAAGCTCCCGTCCCGCCTCCTCGCAGAGCGACCAGACCTGCTGCTGGCGAGGAGGACGGCGATCCGGCCTTGGTGTCCCCGTTGGACGGGGTGAAGGCCGTCCATCAACAAGCCGCCGTCACCACGGCCAACCTGCACGAAGCCTCCAGGTCTGTGCGACTGTCGAGGTCTAGCCCAGTGGACCTGGACTCTCCCGGTACGTTAACCCTTCACTCTGTCCTCCAGGTCTCAGCTGCTGAACTGTCTCCGAGAGACGAGGGCCGAGAAGAAGACGAGGCGTAAAGCTCTGCGAGAGTTTGAGGACGAGTTTCACCGTCACACCGGAAGGTGAGAGACGAAGAGACCCTAGTGTCCACCAGGGGGCGACTCCTCTAGTTCACACAGATCTGAGTCACATCTGGTTTCCTGTTTCACTCGTCTTGTGTTTTACTGACAGAATCTGCCAGAAGGAGGATCGCAGTCCGATGAAGGAGGAGTTCCAGGACTACAAACAGCTCAAGGCTAAGCTCCGCCTCCTGGAAGTCCTCCTCAGCAAACAGGAAGTCACTAAAGCCATGTGAGCGGAAACCGGAGCTCCCAGAAATGTGATTTTCCGAGAGGATGATATTTCCTGTTCAGAGGAGAGGGAGTGGTGGTAGGCCACGCTTCATTCATCCTGCAGCGAGTTCATAACGTATAAATATGTTGATTTAAAAGAGTCAAGCTCTCTCTTGTCTGGTCAGTAGATATGAAGCTACAGCCTCCGACTGTACAGAAGTGGACGTAGTCGCCACGACGTCACCCGTTTCTTTGTGGACTGACGTTTTGTCCCTGGTGGACACTAGATAGAATGCAGCTTTAACACTTGAAGCACTGACTTCACTTTCACTGCGTGAGCTTAGCATCAAAGAAACAGCTAGCCTGGCTGGCCGTGCCTAACGTTAGCATGTTAGCGTAGCACAATTAGCATGTTAAGGTAGCATGTTAACATTGAAATGGATATGTTTATATCTTTATGTTATAAAGAACGCTCACATGTCGGTAGAAACTCAGATTTTTATTATTTTCTTCCTCTCCAAACTGTAAATACTGTAAATATTCCAGAAAAGGTTTATTAAGTGAAACTGAGATGTGTGTCAGTGGACACTTGGTTACCAGCATCCTCATTCTGCATCATTGTGTCTGCAGAGACGAGGACGTTTAAGCTTCTGTAAACGTATGTAACCGACCAAAATGTTTATTTTATACCAAACTGTCCAACTGAAAGCACTTTTAAGAGTTTATTTCAGAATGTTTTCCTTTCATGTTGTTGGACTAAACTAACCTGTGACGGAGCTGATGAGGTTCAACTGAACTGTGGAAACGTAGAAATGATTATTATTCTGTGTTGAGATCTGCTGGACGACGTGGAGAGATGGAGACAAATGTATTCGTATCGGAGCACTGGAATTTATTTTTTATCCAAAGTTTAATGTTTAATATGCAACATGATCATTGTGTCCTCTGGATTGATCAGTGAAGACGAGACGTCCTGCAGCAGCTTCGTACCTCGTTTCAGAGGTTCGGAGTTTCTATCAATCAAATATTTTAGAATAAATCAATAATATGAGACCAGACGGCGAGTTGTTGCGTTTCCTTCATTGAATGCATGAGACGGAACGAAGGGAGGTCACGATGCGTCGTCCAGTCTTTGCCTCGATGACGAGGTTCTTCTAGGTTTGGTAGACGCACATAAAAGTCAAAATGGTCTCGCCGCTCGTCAGTGTCACGCTTCACCCAGGCAGCCAATCAAATCAAGCAAGAGGCGGGTGTTGCTACTTAACCACTGACTTCCTGTTTTGATGCCGGTAGATGTGATAGGGCGAGTTAGCTGTGAGAGAAATAGGGACGAGAGGAGATTCATATCTCGTGATAGTTTCATGAGGCTACAGGGAGAGAGAGCAACTCGCCCATTTACCTGCTAACCAGTGTTGAAGCGTCTCAGTGTGAACAGCCCCTTGATCACCTTTAGTTGGAACCAACTGACCCTTCACGAAGCTCCGCCCCTCTTAATGCAGACTGACCAATCACAGCGTAGCGTGGTTCTGGTCTACAGACTGTCCAATCACAGCCTAGCGTGGTTCTGGTCTACAGACTGACCAATCACAGCGTAGCGTGGTTCTGGTCTACAGACTGTCCAATCACAGCCTAGCGTGGTTCTGGTCTACAGACTGACCAATCACAGCCTAGCGTGGTTCTGGTCTACAGACTGACCAATCACAGCGTAGCGTGGTTCTGGTCTACAGACTGTCCAATCACAGCCTAGCGTGGTTCTGGTCTACAGACTGTCCAATCACAGCCTAGCGTGGTTCTGGGCTACAGACTGTCCAATCACAGCGTAGCGTGGTTCTGGTCCACAGACTGTCCAATCACAGCCTAGCGTGGTTCTGGTCTACAGACTGACCAATCACAGCGTAGCGTGGTTCTGGTCTACAGACTGTCCAATCACAGCCTAGCGTGGTTCTGGTCTACAGACTGACCAATCACAGCCTAGCGTGGTTCTGGTCTACAGACTGACCAATCACAGCGTAGCGTGGTTCTGGTCTACAGACTGTCCAATCACAGCGTAGCGTGGTTCTGGTCTACAGACTCTGGATCTCGTCGTGTTAAACGTTATTTAACTGTGAGACTCGTTACTCAGAGACGTTGACGTGGGGGCGGCTGGGTTGCTGAACAGTCGGGAATCATTTATTAACTGGGTTAAGATTCTGTACACTTCACCTTCAGCCACTGTCATCACTAATGGACAAACCTCACAAAGCTTCCCTCTGCACAGGGGCACGAGGCAAGGATGCCCACTCTCTCCCTCACTTTTCACCATTTCCATTGAACCGTTAGCTGCAGCCATTCGTCAGAACATCTACAGAAAAGGAATTCAAACACTCAACACCCATCACAAGATCAGTCTCTATGCAGATGATATATTGCTCTTCCTACAAAACCCCTACTCATCACTACAGGAAACTATTAGTCATGGAATCATTCTCCAATATCTCAGACTACTCCATTAACTGGAGTAAATCCTCCATCCTTCCATGAGATAGCAACAGTTGGGATGGGGCAGCCCATACACCACCTATCCCTTTCTGCACAGGTAACATCACGTGTTTGGGAATACATATTTCCCCCAGGCTGTCAGAGCTGTTCACACTCAACTTCACTCCATTACTTAAAACAATCAATGACGACCTCCTCCGCTGGATGAACCGACCACTATCACTCATGGGCAGAATAGCTACAGTTAAAATCAATGACCTATTCACAATGATACCATCTCAACCCACCCACTCCTGCTTCAAGTCGCTGGAGTCAATCGTTACTCAATTCTACTGGAAAAATAAAACACCAAGAATTAAACTGGCCACTCTACAAAAACCAAAAACACAAGGAGGACTTGACTACGCTCAAGCAAATAAACTTCAGTACATTCTTAAATGGATCCACCCAGCCAATCAGACAACACATGGTTAGATATAGAACAGATTTCTGACTTACCATTTTTAAGCCAATCTATCAAACGCCATCCTTGTTTCAATATACTAACAGCAGCAGAATCTCTGACAGCCTGCTGGAAACTCCACAAAATCACGAACATCACTTTGCACCTTCAAATGTTACTCCCATATGGAACAATCCTGATTTCTAAGTCACAAGACACCTCTACATCTCCACACATGGTCCGCTAAAGGCATCACTCATCTGAAACACATCTTCAATAATAACACCATGGTTTCATTCCCTCACTTGGTTCAGAAGTACGGCATCAGGAGCAATCAATGTTTGGAATATCTGCAACTCAAATCATCCCTTCAATCCAAACTTAACATGAAGGCCACTAACCTAGAACTGCCCCCCTCAACCTCAGAATGAATCAATATCCCCTCTTCAAACAAGTTCATCTCAAAAATATGTCGAGTAATATCACAGTCTGACAAAACATCATCCACACCATCAAGAAGATGTGAATCAGACCTGTCCATCACTCCTGATGCTGGTTTCTGGAACCAAATCTGCAATAACTTCTACTTCATGACTAAAAATGCCAATTTACAACTAATCCAGTGTAAAATACTTCACAGAGTTCATGACACGGGCAAAACATGTTTCAAATGGGTTCACGTCAGATATCGGTCCACATTGCACTCAGAACAGCCGGACAGCTTTGTTCACACCACCTGCACTGCACACCAGTTCATCACTTCTGGAGGACATAAGTGAGTCCCTGTCTGTCCTCCTGCTGCCTCGTCCCTTTGTCCCCTTCACTGTGCTGACGAGACATCTCACCGATACATCTGAGTAAAACAAACCGCTGATTCCTAACTATCGCCAAGAACACGATCCTGACCTGGAAATCAAGGAATAACACACATCACACTGGAGGAGCTTCATGATCGAGTATATTTCAAAGGACAATCGAACCTCGTCCATCATATCCAACACAACAGAACACCGCTCCACCTGTCATCCCTCACTATGTTTCTGCAAACGTGACTCCACCCATCCATTAATATTACAATAAGCATGTAAGTATCGACACATTTTTATGTATTTATTACTATTATTATTGAATTTTGTTTTTGTTTTGTGGTTCTTCTTGCCGGACAACCAATTGAAACACGTACATGCAAACATGAACACCATATGCACACATACGTACCTGTTTGTTTTTAATTGTTTTTTTTTCATCTCAAAAGGCTCAAGGACACACACACACGCACACACACACACACACACACGCACGCACGCACGCACGCACACGCGCAGACTATATGATGTTTTCTTGCTTGTATACTCTACCATTGAGGACTCTTTGATCTTTGCTCTCTGTATATTTTATTTCATATTAAGAACATGCACATGATGGTATGGACAGTATTTGTACATTTAGATGCGACTGGTTTCTAAATAAATACATTTGACAGCAGAAGGTTTCCCTTCATGAATTGTGCTGAAGTTCACTGATGGTAGAAGCTGGCAGAGACCCTGAAGACGTCGGACGTGCCCTCGTACGGCGTGATGAAGGTCTGCCAGCCCGTCCTGTTCTTGTAGTGTCCGTAGTGTTTGATCCTGTAGGAGCCGCTGGGGGCCGACGGGGGGACGTGCCACTCGATGGTGGAGTTACTCCGCTGGTTCGAACCCTTCAGCCAGTGAAACCTGCAGAGAGAGACCACACCAACGTCCTCAGAGGCAGACCACACCAACGTCCTCAGAGAGAGACCACACGCAACGTCCTCAGAGAGAGACCACACGCAACGTCCTCAGAGAGAGACCACACGCAACGTCCTCAGAGAGAGACCACACGCAACGTCCTCAGAGAGAGACCACACGCAACGTCCTCACAGACAGACCACACGCAACGTCCTCACAGACAGACCACACGCAACGTCATCAGAGAGAGACCACACCAACGTCCTCAGAGAGAGACCACACCAACGTCCTCAGAGAGAGACCACACCAACGTCCTCAGAGACAGACCACACGCAACGTCCTCAGAGACAGCTGGAGTCAAAGGTTGGTGTTTAAATTATCAACCTGAACACATTCTGTCCTGGTTTTGAAGTTTCAGCAGATTAATCCATGATTTTACATTAATACACGAGTAATAATAATCTAATGGTAGAATATATAATAGTACTCCAGTCACAGTACACACAATACTTTGACTTCATTTAATCATTTATACTGATTTTTTTACTTACAGTAAGAGAGTATTTCTACTGTGTGCTATTAGTACTTTTACTGTGACAGTATTTCTCAAGGTGGTATTATTACTTAAGATATAAGAGTATTTTTAAACCGTAGTATTAATACTTTAACTGTAACAGTATTTATTACTGTAACAGTTGTTCTGCAGTGTGGTATTAGTATTTTTACTGTAATAGAGTACTTCTGCGGTGTACTATTAGTACTTTAACTAATAGTATTTTTAAACCGTGGTATTAGAACTTTTACTAAAATAAAGGATACTTCCTCCACCACTGGCCTTCACATCAAACCTACTAAACACTGACTTACCTGGTCTCCCATGATGCATCAGTGTGGACGATCTCCCAGGTGTCTGTTCTGTTGTCATAAATCTCCACAGTCACAAAAGTTTTATCTCTCTGTGACGGACGACAACACCGAGGAGGTTAGAGAGGAAAGTAACACTACAAAGAGGAATCAAGGAAACAAGGTTTTGGTCTTACGATGTCTCCAGAGTTTCTGGGGTTTCCTGCTACGAACGTGACGGAGACGACATCACCCTGAAGGACATGTTCAAACATGTTTATGTGTGATCACGTACAAACAGCAGGGTGTCGTCAGCATAATGCTTTAGTTCAAACTGAAAGAGGACTGAAACTACTGGGCCCAGTACAGAGCCTTGAGGTGTTCCTCAGGGCCCAGTACGGAGTCCTGAGGGACGCCTCAAGGCTCCATCCGGGCCCAGTACGGAGCCCTGGGGGACGCCTCAAGGCTCAATACCGAGCCCAGTATGGAGCCCTGGGGGACGCCTCAAGGCTCAATACTGGAGCCCTGACGGACGCCTCAAAGCTCAATACCGGGCCCAGTACGGAGCCCTGGGGGACGCCTCAAGGCTCATTACTGGAGCCCTGAGGGACGCCTCGAAGCTCAATACTGGGCCCAGTACGGAGCCCTGAGGGACGCCTCAAGGCTCCATACCGGGCCCAGTACGGAGCACTGAGGGACGCCTCAAGGCTCCATACCGGTCCCAGTACGGAGCCCTGAGGGACACCCCAGAGAAAGACCCCCACCTGTCTGTAGACCGGGTACACCTGCTCCAGGACGTCTCCAAAGCTGCTGTTCTCTGGTTTCCTGTCCACCGTCGGTGCAGGCAGCAGATTGAAGAGGTTCTTCTGAAAGAACGGAGGCTGAGGGCCGAGCGGCAGCTCCGACACTCTGTCCTAAAAACAAGGAACACAGGAGAACCATGTGGAGTGAAGAAACCTTAAAAACACGAGGATGCTTCTTCCTGTCATTTCTAAGTGTCAGAGATGATGATGATGTCCTCTGGAAGAGGAAGTCACAATGACACTAAAATAGTTCCGACTTCCAGAGGGAGTGCAAATTGAAACAGTATTTGTACAGTGCGGTATTAGTACTTTGACTGTAACTGCCTTTTTACAGTGCGGTATTAGTACTTTTACTGTTTAAGAATTAAAAAACTGTGGTATTTGTACTATTACTGTAACAGAGTAGTTTTAGACCGTAGAATTAGTACTTTTACTGTGACAGTATTTTTACTGTGTTTTGACGTAGATTCCGTTGACACAGTATAATTGTACTGTAAGAACACACATGAGCGGCTCCTCATTACATCATCACAGGTGTGGTCCGTTCTCACCTGTGCGATGGCTCTGGCCAGGCCTCGGTACCTCTGCAGGTACGCACTGAGCGTGTGCGGACCGTAGATGGTGGAGGCTCCTTCGTACCGCTGCACCTGAAATATAACGGTCACATATTTACACTTGGTTTCTTAGAAACTGTGTCGTAGTTTTTTCTCTGAGTTTTGGTGGACGGCTCTAAATACTACAATACCCATGAGCCTCAGCTGCTGTGTACCTGGTACTCTTCATAGGTGGTGATGTAGTGAGTGTAGACGTTACTCAGGCCGGCAATCACCACTTCCGTGTTCCTGAACGCCCCCTCAGACTGTAGCTCCTAACACACACACACACACACACACACACACACAGTGTGGTCACATGTTACAGGTGTGTAAAGGTGTAGTTTGTGTCCACGTGGTGTCTCACCTGTTTGACGGCTTCTCGTAGCCTCCTCCCCGACATGGTGCTGTGAGAGCACAGAGACGAGTCATGTCATCGGGGGATTTACTGCACTACATCTCAGAGGTACATATTGTACTTTTTACTTTACATCTCAGAGGTACATATTGTACTTTTTACTTTACTACATCTCAGAGGTACATATTGTACTTTTTACTTTACATCTCAGAGGTACATATTGTACTTTTTACTTTACTACATCTCAGAGGTACATATTGTACTTTTTACTTTACATCTCAGAGGTACATGTTGTACTTTTTACTTTACATCTCAGAGGTACATGTTGTACTTTGCTACAGTTATCTGACAGCTTTCGTTACTATTTATGTTGAGATTATTAAATCAAAATAAAATCATCGAATAAAAGATGATGTATTATGATCATCAGTAGTATTGTGATTAGTACAATCAGCAGTTTTATCACAGTAGTATTGTGATTAGTACAATCAGCAGTTTTATCACAGTAGTATTGCGATTAGTAGTATTAGTGAAGTGTTGTTACGTCATCTCTCCAGGAACAGCTACGACAGCTACAGAGCCGATGGTGATGATCTGAACATCGATGATCTGAGGATGCCACGGCAGAGGCCAGTTCATCTACACACACACACACACACACACACACACACACACACACATTAAACCTCCTCTATCTTCACATCATCTAGATCCTTCACAGAACGGTTCTATGCGTGATGAAGATCGGCCTCGTCATCACCTCCCCTGTGCTGAACAGGATGGGTTTGGGATGATGACACTCCTGCGTCTGATTGGACGGCTGACCCAGCAGGGCGTCTCTGATCCCGTCCCAGAACGGGTCGCCCTCCACAGCGCCTACAGAGAGAGAGAGAGACCGGTTCAGAGGGATTCAAACCCACAACCAGCCAAACCACAGGAGAACCACAGGAGAACCACAGGAGAATCAGAGGAGAACCACAGGAGAACCACAGGAGAATCAGAGGAGAACCACAGGAGAACCACAGGCGAATCATAGGAGAATCATAGTAGAACCACAGGAGAACCACAGGGGAACCAGAGGAGAACCAGAGAATCATAGGATAGCCACAGGAGAACCACAGGAGAACCACAGGAGAATCAGAGGAGAACCACAGGAGAACCACAGGAGAACCAGAGGCGAACCAGAGGAGAACCACAGGAGAACCACAGGCGAATCATAGTAGAACGACAGTAGAACCAGAGGAGAACCAAAGGAGAACCACAGGAGAACCACAGGAGAACCACAGGAGAACCAGAGGAGAACCACATGAGAACCAGAGGAGAACCACAGGCGAATCATAGGATAATCATAGTAGAACCACAGGAGAACCACAGGGGAACCAGAGGAGAACCAGAGAATCATAGGACAGCCACAGGAGAACCACAGGAGAATCACAGGAGAACCACAGGAGAACCACAGGAGAACCATAGGTGAATCATAGGAGAATCATAGTAGAACCACAGTAGAACCAGAGGACAATCACAGGAGAACCACAGGAGAACCAGAGGAGAATCACAGGAGAATCACAGGAGAACCACAGGAGAACCACAGGATAATCATAGAACCACAGGAGAACCAGAGGAGAACCACAGGCGAATCATAGGAGAATCATAGTAGAACCACAGTAGAACCAGAGGAGAATCACAGGAGAACCACAGGAGAACCACAGGCGAACCACAGGAGAACCAGAGGAGAATCATAGGAGAATCATAGTAGAACCACAGTAGAACCAGAGGAGAATCACAGGAGAACCACAGGAGAACCAAAGGAGAACCATAGGAGAACCACAGGAGAACCACAGGAGAACCAGAGGAGAATCACAGGAGAACCACAGGAGAATCACAGGAGAACCACAGGAGAATCATAGGAGAACCAGAGGATAATCATTGTGGAACCACAGTGGGACCACAGTAAATCCACCATAGAACCACAGGAGAACAACAGGAGAACCACATAGTAGAACCAGAGTAGAACCACCTTGAGTGAAGTTGAGTTCTCCTCCTCCATCTGTTGTTCCTGCTGCAAAGCTGTGACCCAGAGCTGGTTTACATGTACTGACCTGATACACACAGATAATAATCTATCAATCTACAATCTACAATCTATAATCTATAATCTACAATATATAATCTACAATCTACAATCTACAATCTACAATATATAATCTACAATCTACAATCTACAATCTATAATCTACAATATATAATCTATAATCTACAATATATAATCTACAATCTACAATCTACCATCTACCATCTATCATCTATAATCTATAATCTACAATCTACAATCTATAATATATAATCTACGATCTATAATCTACGATCTATCATCTACGATCTATGATCTACGATCTACGATCTACAATCCATCATGAACACAGAGAAAGCTTGTGTGTCTGTTGCCACCGGCTGGTTTAAGTGAAGCAGGTTAACCTCGAAGTTAGAAACAACGGTTCAGCTCACGTAAGGTGGTGTGTGTGTGTGTGTGTGTGTGTGTGTGTGTCATTGCTGCTGACTGTGTGTGTGTGTGTCATTGCTACTGACTGTGTGTGTGTGTGTCATTGCTACTGACCGTGTGTGTGTGTGTCATTGTTGCTGACTGTGTGTGTGTCATTGCTACTGACTGTGTGTGTGTGTGTGTGTCATTGTTACTGACCGTGTGTGTGTGTGTGTGTGTCATTGCTGCTGACCGTGTGTGTGTGTGTGTGTGTCATTGCTACTGACTGTGTGTGTGTCATTGCTACTGACCGTGTGTGTGTGTGTGTGTCATTGCTACTGACCGTGTGTGTGTGTCTCATTGCTGCTGACTGTGTGTGTGTGTCATTGCTACTGACCGTGTGTGTGTGTGTGTCATTGCTGCTGACTGTGTGTGTGTGTCATTGCTACTGACCGTGTGTGTGTGTGTGTCATTGCTACTGACCGTGTGTGTGTCGTTGATCTGAACTGTGACGTCCGTCATGTTGACCCACTGATGGGCCGCCTGAAGGGGGCCAGTCACCTCCTCCACTGCCTTAGCATACAGCTCCTGCAGGGGGCAGCAACACACACACACACACATTTTAACAGCTGTGAAGAACTTCAAACCAGGTCCAAATCCTGAGGTTATCAAGGGTACCTTGTGGGGACACGGGTTTTGGTCCCCATAAGGAATGTGAGTCCCCACAAAGCACTGTGAGAAAACTTGCGTGTCTCCACTACGTAGGTAATACGAGAAGTAGTGGTACACTTCAATGAATACATTCATTAACTTTAATTAAAATAGAAAGGCAGACAGACAGACAGTCACAGACAGACAGTCACAGGCAGACAGACAGTCAGGCAGTCAGTACCTTGGCCTTCCTGTAGACGTTGTGTCCGATGACCCTCGTGCTGTCGAACATGTCTTCTCCGGGTCCAAATGCCTTACACATCTGAGTCTGACACACACACACACACTTCCTGTTTACTGTGTGTGTGTATGCGTGTGTGTGTGTATGCGTGTGTGTGTGTGTATGCGTGTGCGTGTGTGTGTGTGTGTGTGTGTGTATGTGCGTGTGTATGTGCGTGTGTATGTGTATGTGTGTGTGTGTGTGTGCGTGTGTGTGTATGTGTGTGTGTGTGTGTATGTGTGCATGTGTATGTGTGTGCGCGTGTGCATGTGTGTGTGCGTGTGCGTGTGTGTGTGCACGTGTGCATGTGCGCGTGCATGTGTGTGTGCGCATGTGCGTGTGCATGTGTGTGTGTGTGCGTGTGTGCGTGTGCGTGTGTGTGTGTGCGTGTGTGCGTGTGTGTGCGTGTGCGTGTGCGTGTGTGTGTGCGGGTGCGTGTGTGTGTGTGTGCGTGTGTGTGTGCGTGTGTGTGCGTGTGCGTGTGTGCGTGTGTGCGTGTGTGTGTGCGGGTGTGTGTGTGTGTGTGTGTGTGTGTGTTTACCCCGCCTACAGGACAGGAGCTGTTCAGGTAGTCACAGGGCTGTCCAGTGTTCAGACAGACGGGTCCTCTGGTGTTCGGACTCACGTCTCCGAGGTTACTGGAGGAGAAACCAGCGACGAAGCTGCCCTGAGATGCACACACACACACACACCTCCTGTTGCAGACTTTCACAATAAGACTTTGTGTCGGGGTCAGTGTGTCCCCTCACCTGTCCAGGTAGCTGTCCCCGGTTCTTGTCCTGCTCCAGCAGGTAGGAGGCGTGGCCTATGTTGTCGCTGCTCACCATGCGGTTGGTGGAGTTCATGCTGACAGCGTGGACGGCGAACCAGCTGCTGACGAGGAGGTGAGACGTCATTTATTTATTCTTACTCATTATTAATATTTATTATTTCATATTTCATATTTCATATTTCACATTTATTATTTATTATTTATTATTTATTATTTATTATTCATTATTTGATCACCTGAGCATTCCGATCCCGTCTCCGTCCAGATCCGTGAACTTCAGCACCAGAACCTGTTTATCAGTGTTCCATCGATACCTGAAGGTACAGGAAGTATCAATGTGCTCTGTCCAGGTACAAATATACATCTCTCTCTCTCTCTCTCTCTCTCTCTCTCTCTCTCTCTCTCTCTCGTTATGTACCTGTCTCTCTCTCTTTCTGTGTCGTTATGTACCTGCCTCTCTCTCTCTCTCTCTCTCTCTCTCTCTCTCTCTCTCTCTCTCTCTCTCTCTCTGTTGCGGGAGTGAGCGTGTGTGAGTGAGTCGCTGAGCGAGAGGTTTTTTGTTCGATAATTTTTTTCTCCCCGTAGTTATGTATGATTAATTTAATGTGGTTTAGTGGGTGGTGTTCACTTTAGTTTAGGGTTGTTCGTTGTGTTTTTGCGGGGGGAGTGTGGGTTTGGGTTTTTTTCTCCTGCCGGTGTTTCGCCGGTCGGCGTCTCTAGACGCCATGGTGAATGGAGACACACTGTCCCGCCTCACGAGGAAGCACGGCATCAAGATCGCCGTCGGCTCCTCGTGCAGCGTGGAGGACGTGGGGCTGGCTGTGGGGGAGAGGGTCGGGCACAGCAGCATCAAGTCGGCCGCTCGGATGAACGGCGCCGTGGTCCTCTTCCTGGACCAGGTGGAAAAGGTGAACCGTGTCGTGGAGGCAGGCCTCACGGTGAACGGATTGTTTGTTCAGGTGTTGCCCCTGACGCAACCGGCAACTAAGGTTGTCCTGTCCAATGTCCCTCCCTTCATCACCGACGAGTTCCTCAGCAGAGAGCTGTCCAGACACGGGAAGATCGTATCCCCGATGAAAAAGATCTTGTCTGGGTGTAAGTCTCAGTTGTTGAAGCACGTGGTGTCCCACCGCAGACACCTGTTTATGATCCTTAACAACCGGAATGAGGAGCTCAACCTTCGCTTCCAGGTTAGGGTAGATGATTATGAATACGTGATTTTTGCGACCTCGTCGGCGATGAAGTGTTTCGGATGCGGTGAGGAGGGACACACCGTGAGGGCCTGTCCGAGGCGCGGGGATCTGGCTCGGCCTGGCCCGGGTGGGGCGGGGCCGTCCGTCGCTGCCCCGCGGTCGCCCGTGGCCTCGGGCGCGGCGGCCGCGCCTCCGAGTGCCCCGTCTCTGGCTGGGGACGCGGCGGCGGCCGCGCCTCCGGGTGCCGCGCCTCCGGGTGCCGCGCCTCCGGGTGCCGCGCCTCCGGGTGCCGCGCCTCCGGGTGCCGCGCCTCCGGGTGCCGCGCCTCCGGGTGCCGCGACTCCGGTGGGGGACGCGGCGGCGGCCGCGCCTCCGGGTGCCGCGTCTCCGGTGGGGGACGTGGTGGCGGCTGTGCCTGCGGTTGCCGTGTCTCCGGTGGGGGATGCAGCGGCGGGCCGTTCTGGGCAGCGGCGCGGCGTTGGTGCTGCTGTGCCTGGCCCACAGGGGGTGAGTATGAGTGTAGATAGTGTGGGTGATGGTGTGAGTGTGAGCAGTGGGGGTGATGGTGTGAGTGTGAGTAGTGGGGGTGAGGGTGTGAGTGGTGAGGGTGATGGTGTGAGCGGTGAGGGTGATGGTGTGAGCGGTGAGGGTGTGAGTGGTGAGGGTGATGGTGTGAGTGGTGTGGGTGATGGTGATGGTGTCCAGGGTAGTAGGGGGGAGACTGGTGGAGGTGGTGCTGGTGAGGGGCCCGTAGAAGTGGCGGAGCAGGGTGATGGAGGAGCTGAAGCAGGAGAGGAAGGCATAGGCGGGTGGGCGGAGCAGGTGGAGGAGGCTGGGATGGAGGAGGAGGAAGCAGGGGAGCCAAAGGCTGCCTCAAGAAGGAGGCAGAAAGCACAGGGTGTAGGCAGCAAGGCGAAGGCCAGTAAGGTGGGGGGGGGGCCAGCAGGCGGTGCTGGGGCCGAGGCAGTCGGAGGGCAACGGAAGCGATGGAGAGCTGTCAGACAGCAGTGATGCGATGGCTGGCAGCCTCAGTGGCAGCCAGCAGCAGCGGTTATATACTGCAGAAAAAATTAAGACGTTCCTACAAAGAACGAAAGGCAGGAAGGGAGTGCAGGTGGAAAATTTTTTTCCAGATCTAAATCTGTTTCACACCTCGGCCAGGCATCATATGAGCCGGAGGGAGGAGTCCGGCCTCACGGACAAGGAGGGGTGGAGGTTGAGGAAGCTTGTGCCCAAAGTTAGAAGGGCAATGAACAAAGAGGATGGCGAAAGCTCCAATGTGTGTTTTAATTAATTTATTGGTTTTTATTTCTGTTTTAATTTTCTTAATCACAATGAGCACTTTTAGAGTTGGGAGTTTAAATGTTAATGGAGCCAGGGATGTGAGGAAGAGAACATCTATCTATGAATTTAGTAAAATGAAACGTATAGATGTTCTCTTCCTACAGGAGACTCACAGCGACAGCACCAACGAGGCCGATTGGAGGAGGGAGTGGGAAGGGGAAGTCCTCCTGAGTCACAACACCAACCTCAGTGCAGGAGTGGGCTTCCTCTTCTCCAGGTCTTTTACCCCGAATTCACTGGAGGTCAAACACATCATCGAGGGGAGGTTGTTTTCAGTTAAAGCACGGTTCGACCTTTTTACAGTGGTTTTTATGTGTATGCTCCGGCAACCGGTGCAGAGAGGAGGCTGTTTTTACAAAAAGTTAATGATGTTTTAAGTGGCTGTGCCTCGGAGGATTTTTTATTCTTGGGTGGGGATTTTAACTGTACGGTGGACGATCGTAAAGACCGTAACCACACAGAGCCACATCCAGCTTCCCAGCAGGTCCTGAGGCAGCTGGTCCACTCTCATGGCCTGGTGGACGTGTGGAGGAGGATGCACCCTGACTGCCGACAGTACACATGGTCCCATTTTAGAGAGGGTAGGATCTCCTCAGCCAGGTTAGACCGTTTTTATGTTTTTAAGCATCATTTTAATATTTTTAAAATGTGCAGCATTGTTCCCGCCAGTTTTACTGACCATTCTTTGCTTTTATGTAATGTTTTTATTAGGAATGTTTTACCCAGAAGTGCGTATTGGCATTTTAATTCAGTTTTAACCTTTGATAAGAATTTTAGAGAGGCCCTTAGTTATTTCTGGGGTGTTTTTAGGCTGAGGAAGAGTGATTTTAACAGTCTTAGGCAGTGGTGGGACCGTGGTAAGGTTGAGATTAGGCTCCTTTGCCAGCAGCACACTTTCAACGTCACCCGAGACATCACCCGATCTATGAAGGACCTGGAGACTGATATAGTGGACCTAGAAAGTTTAAGTGAGTCCACAGGAGATCGAGGACATATTGAAGTCCTCAAAGGAAAAAAGATGGCTCTGGCCGACCTGTTGGACGTTAAAGTTCAGGGTGCACTGGTCAGGTCCCGATTCCAGAGCATCACGGAGATGGATACTCCCTCTGGTTTCTTCTTCGGCCTGGAGAGGAAGAGTGGGCAGGGGAGGGTGATCCACTCACTGTTGGCAGACACGGGACAGCCGGTTGTGGAACCAAGCCAGATTCGGAGGCGAGCTGTGGGCTTTTACTCCTCCCTGTATACAAGTGAGTACAGGGAGGAGGAACCCCTCATAGAGGAGTTCTGTGGGGGGCTACCTCAGGTCTCTGAGGGGACAAACCGGGAGCTTGACAGGCCCATAAGCTTGCCGGAGCTCAGTGCCGCCTTGCAGGGGATGCAGGGGCGGCGTGCTCCCGGCATCGATGGCCTCTCCGTAGAGTTTTTTAAAGCGTACTGGGATGTGTTTGCCAGCGACATACTGGACGTTTTTAATGAGAGTCTGGCCTCTGGTTCCATGCCGATGTCCTGCCGGAGAGCAGTAATAACACTGCTGCCGAAAAAGGGGAACCTGCAGGACATCGGGAACTGGCGTCCTGTGTCTCTACTGTGTGTGGATTACAAGCTCCTGTCCAAGCTCTTTGCCTCCAGGCTGAGGGAAGCTATGGAGCAGGTCATCCATCGGGACCAGACCTACTGTGTGCCCGGCAGGTCCATGGTAGACAATGTCTACCTCATTCGGGACGTTTTGGAGGTCTCCAGCTCTTTGGGTATCGACACTGGTCTGATTTCTCTAGATCAGGAAAAGGCTTTTGACCGCGTTGAACACAGCTTCCTCTGGACAGTTATGGGGAAGTTTGGGTTCAGCGCTGGCTTCATAGCTAAGATCAAAGTGTTGTACAATGAGGTTGAGAGTGTGCTGAAGATAAACGGCAGTCTGTGTGCTCCTTTTAGAGTGGGTAGAGGGGTCCGGCAGGGTTGTGCCCTGTCCGGGATGCTCTATGCACTCTCCCTGGAGACCCTCCTCATCAAGATACGCTCTAGCTTGCAGGGGCTGGTTGTACCTGGTTTTAGTAGGAACATGGTTTTATCTGCATATGCGGATGATATTGTTGTTTTTATTAAGGACCAGAGGGATGCAGACCTTTTAACGAACATTGTGGGGGGTTTTAGCAGGACATCGGCAGCGAGGGTGAACTGGAGGAAAAGCGAGGCCCTCGCTGTCGGTGAATGGCGTGGCGGCCTCCCAGTTCTCCCCCAGAGCCTTGTGTGGAGGAAGGATGGGTTTAAATACTTGGGGATATATCTTGGGCAAGAGAACGTAGTCCAGAAGAACTGGGAGGGCGTCACAGAAAAGATTGAGGGGAAACTTTCCAGGTGGAAGTGGCTGCTCCCTCAGATGTCTTTTAAAGGTAGGGTACTGGTTTTAAATAATCTCATAGCATCCCAACTGTGGCACCGACTAACCTGCCTAGACCCTCCCTCAGGCTTTTTAGCCGACATACAGAGGAAAATGGTGGATTTTTTTTGGGGGGGTCTACACTGGGTGCCGCAGGGGGTGCTGTTTTTAGCCAGAGAGGAGGGGGGACAGGGCCTCGTCCACCTAGTCAGCCGGACGGCCACTTTTAGACTCCAGTTTGTACAGAAATACCTCACAAGTCCGGAAGGTTTAGTGTGGCGAGATGTGGCCAGCTGCATCCTCAGGCGTGCAAATAACCTGGGGCTGGATACTGCTCTGTTTTTAATTGATTCGAGTATTTTAAAGTTAAGTGGGTTGCCTCCGTTTTATCAGGGTGTTTTTAAGTCTTGGGCCCTTTTTACTCGGAAGAGGTGCCCACAGTCTAACTCTCTGTACTGGTTGCTGAGAGAACCTTTGATTCACAGGGCCAAGCTGGACATCAGCAGCAGCGTCACCCCTGGTCTGACGGGGGCGCTGCTGAGGTCACGAGCCCTGTGCCTGCAGCAGCTGGTGGATGCAGTGGGGCCGACGCTGGGCGATGCCCCGGCCCTGGGCTCTCTACTGGGTCTGCAGTCTGTCCGGGTGGCGAGGAGGCTCCTGGAGCTGTGGAGGCAGAGGCTGGACTGGAAGGAGAGGAGCCTCCTCATGGACTACAGCCGAGGAGTTGAGCCGGACCCTGCAGACCCGTTCCCTGATATCTCCCTGAGCCCGGGGCTAGGGGAACTCACCGGCCCCCTGCTCGCTACGACGTGCCCGGAGACTCTGACATTGCACAAGGCAGACAAGAGGACGCTGTATTTTAATTGTGTCAAGAGCACAAACAGGTCTGGACTGTGCAACCGGCGCCCCACTGTGTGGTCAGGCAGACTGGGACAAGGCGGGCCTGGGCCACAGTGGAGAATTTTATACAAGCCTCCCCTGAAGAAACGGACTGCCGACCTCCAGTGGAGGATTTTACACGGTGCTGTCGCCTCCAACGCTTTTATTTCGGTTCTAAATCCCACTGTTTTGAGCTGTTGCCCCTTCTGCGGTCTCCGGGAGACTATCTACCATGTTTTTACTGAGTGTAAGAGGCTCGCGAGCTTCTTCTCTCTTTTAGCATCGGTTTTTAGTCTTTTTAACATGGTTTTTACTGAAAGGGTTTTTATCATGGGAGCTGCCTATAAGACAACAGAAAAGGAAAAGTGGCAGCTCCCTCGGGGGAAGCCAAAATGGCCATTTATTTGAGTAGAAAGGCCAGAGTGGAGACCGGAGGGGCAGGAGGCCAGGGCAGTCTGGCGATGTAATATCAGGGCCAGACTCTGGCTAGAGTTCAGGTTTTACGCACACATTGGAGATTTAGACGCTTTTAAACGACGGTGGTGTTTTAAAAATATTGTTTGTTCCATTGTAAAGGATAAGCTGGTGTTTGCGCAAGTGTTTACTTGATGGGGTATGTGTGGGTTTTTTAATGGAGCAATCTGTGATTTTAATGCATTTGCACTTTAACTGTAAAAATTGATAAATATGAATAAAGTGCTTTTGAAAAATCAAATCTCTCTCTCTCTCATCATGTACCTGTCTCTCTCTCTCTCTCTGTCGTCATGTACCTGTCTCTCTCTCTCTCTCTCTCTCTCTCTCTGTGTCGTCATGTACCTGTCTCTCTCTCTCTCTCTCTCTCTCTCTCTCGTTATGTACCTGTCTCTCTCTCTCTCTCTCTCTCTCGTCATGTACCTGTCTCTCTCTCTCTCTCTCTCTCTCTCTCTCTCTCTCTCGCTCTCTCTCTCTCGTTATGTACCTGTCTCTCTCGCTCTCTCTCTCTCGTTATGTACCTGTCTCTCTCTCTCTCTCTCTCTCTCTCGTTATGTACCTGTCTCTCTCTCTCTCTCTCTCTCTCTCGTTATGTACCTGTCTCTCTCTCTCTCTCTCGTTATGTACCTGTCTCTCTCTCTCTCTCTCTCTCTCTCTCTCGTTATGTACCTGTCTCTCTCTCTCTCTCTCTCTCTCTGTGTCGTCATGTACCTGTCTCTCTCTCTCTCTCTCTCTCTCTGTCGTTATGTACCTGTCTCTCTCTCTCTCTCTCTCTCTCTCTCTCTCTCTCTCTCTCTCTCTCTCTCTCTCTCTCTCTCGTTATGTACCTGTCTCTCTCTCTCTGTCGTTATGTACCTGTCTCTCTCTCTCTCTCTCTCGCTCTCTCTCTCTCTTTCTCGTCATGTACCTGTCTCTCTCTCTCTCTCTCTCTCTCTCTCTCTCTCTCGTTATGTACCTGTCTCTCTCTCTCTGTCGTTATGTACCTGTCTCTCTCTCTCTCTCTCTCTCTCTCTCTCTCTCTCTCATCATGTACCTGTCTCTCTCTCTCTCTCTCTCTTTCTCTCTCTCGTTATGTACCTGTCTCTCTCTCTGTCGTTATGTACCTGTCTCTCTCTCTGTCTCTCTCTCTCTCGTCATGTACCTGTCTCTCTCTCTCTCTCTCTCTCTCTCTCTCTCTCTCTCTCTCTCTCTCTCTCTCTCTCATCATGTACCTGTCTCTCTCTCTCTCTCTCTCTCTCTCTCTCTCTCTCTCTCATCATGTACCTGTCTCTCTCTCTCTCTCTCTCATCATGTACCTGTCTCTCTCTCTCTCGGGGTTCTTCAGGTAGGAGTGAGGACTTCTGTTCAGGCTGCTGTCGTCCAGTTCTCCTCCGCTCCTGTAAATCCTGCCTGGCTTCATGTTACCATGGGCTGCGTCTATACTCTGGAAGATATGAACATTATCGATACGTGTTACCATGGGCTGCGTCTATACTCTGGAAGATATGAACATTATCGATACGTGTTACCATGGGCTAGGTCTATACTCTGGAAGATATGAACATTATCGATACGCGTTACCATGGGCTGCGTCTATACTCTGGAAGATATGAACATTATCGATACGCGTTACCATGGGCTGCGTCTATACTCTGGAAGATATGAACATTATCGATACGCGTTACCATGGGCTAGGTCTATACTCTGGAAGATATGAACATTATCGATACGCGTTACCATGGGCTGCGTCTATACTCTGGAAGATATGAACATTATCGATACGCGTTACCATGGGCTGCGTCTATACTCTGGAAGATATAAACATTATCGATACGCGTTACCATGGGCTGCGTCTATACTCTGGAAGATATTAACATTATCGATACGCGTTACCATGGGCTGCGTCTATACTCTGGAAGATATTAACATTATCGATACGCGTTACCATGGGCTGCGTCTATACTCTGGAAGATATGAACATTATCGATACGCGTTACCATGGGCTAGGTCTATACTCTGGAAGATATTAACATTATCGATACGCGTTACCATGGGCTGCGTCTATACTCTGGAAGATATTAACATTATCGATACGTGTTACCATGGACACACACACACACACACACCTTGACGATGCCGTTGACCAGCGGCCCGATAGACTCCTTCATGTACCCTTTACTGCTGATCATAAACAGCGTGTACTGGAAGTATCCGGCCGGTCCGCAGTGAGTGTGAGTCCCACTCAGGACCACGTTGTCCTGACGGTACAGGTCCCCGTAGTTCACCTGCAGCGCCTGCAGAACCTGCACACACACACACACACACACACACACACACACACACACACACACACACACACACATCATCTCCTTACATTCTTTATTCTTGTTTTATTTTTTATTGGAGGCTTTTTTTGCTTTTCACACTTTGCAGAATCTTTTTAATTCTCCTTCTACTATGGATGTGTACTTTGTGTATTTGTGCGTGCTCACCTCCAGTCGTAGCCTCTGTGATATCATTCCTACGTCTGCGGTGACGAACACGACTCTCCGCCTCCCGTCATCGATGATGAAGGCTCGGCTGTACAGGCGAGTGTGTATGCCTGCAGCCGTCTGCTGAGGGTTCGCATAACCCATCTAAACAAACACACACACACGTACACGTACACACACACACACGTATACACACACATCGTTTGATTATCCGAGGCGTTACTGAACCAGACCACAGTTATAGTCGTCGTTGTTGGTCGTTATCGTCTCTACGTGGACACCTGTTGTCTTCTTCAGAAGAAGTGGTGTGGCAGGAGGCCTTGTGTGTTCTGATACTGACCAGAGGGATTTCAGCCGGTGGCCCGGTGCAGTCCGCTCGGCCCACTCCGATGAGGTAAGGTTTGTCCTCCGGACCGGGAGGACCGGTCGGCTCCGGACCTGAAAGGACAGCAGAGTAGGGAGCTGGTTCTAAAGGACAATGCCGCTGCTCTTTCAGGTTGTTATTACAACTTAGTTCTTAATTCTTCACATCTCTGATGTCTGTTGCTTGATTTCCTGTAATTTATTTTTCAAGAAAATCAAATCTAAAAATAATCTGCAGAACCACCACCGTCAGTGTTGAATCAACGGGCTTTTTGGGGGTTTAGTTATTCGGATGCAAACCTCACCTGTATGTGTTTTCCAGGTAGCCATCAGCCCGATCAGTGTCACGCTCACCGCCGTCATGAGGACGAACAGGACGGCCAGCGTCGCCTCCAGAGCAGAAACACGACAACACAACGGCTTCCTGCCCGCCATGCTGCACTGGAGGGTTAAAGTCCGCTCGTTCTTTTCTGGAGACAGAAACCAGACGCTGACCGGAGCCGTCCGCACATGAACACATGAAACGGTCATCGAGCTGGTCTGAGATCTGTTTCCACGGAGCTACAGAGAGACTCAGAGGAAACAGAGCCGAGTTCAGACGTCAACATGAATGAGATGGAACTCACCTTCAGTGTGCAACCAGGAGACAAAGTGTGTTTGTGCTGAGCGAGTCTGGTCTGAGGTCTGTTGTTCGGTTCGTTCAGCTGTTATCTAACCGATCAGCGGTCTGCAGGCCCTCTGCTCTCACTCCAAAGGTCCCTCAGCTCAGCGTCTTCATAGATTAGAGATCACGACTACACATTAACGGATGATATCAGTAATGACTCCATTCACACTGTTATCAGGATGATTTGTTTGTGAGACCTTAGAAGCAGAACAGACTCAACTCAAGGTCCACCTTCTTACTGGTTCCAGAGCTTTTGACCACGTAAAGGGTCCAAACGATCCGGGACATGTTCAGGGAATTGTTTTATTAATGTGAAACAGCAGCTGTTCACTTATTTATAAATATTTAGGATATAAATAAGAGAGAGACGTCAGAGACACCAGAGACACCAGAGACACCAGAGACATCAGAGACACCAGAGACATCAGAGACATCAGAGACACCAGAGACATCAGAGACATCAGAGACATCACATCGTCATCAGATCACTTCATCAGAGACACCAGAGACATCAGAGACATCAGAGACACCAGAGACACCAGAGACATCAGAGACACCAGAGACATCAGAGACACCAGAGACATCAGAGACATCACATCGTCATCAGATCACTTCATCAGAGACACCAGAGACATCAGAGACATCAGAGACACCAGAGACACCAGAGACATCAGAGACACCAGAGACATCAGAGACATCAGAGACACCAGAGACATCACATCGTCATCAGATCACTTCATCAGAGACACCAGAGACATCAGAGACATCAGAGATACCAGAGACACCAGAGACATCAGAGACACCAGAGACATCACATCTTCATCAGATCACTTCATCAGAGATCTATCCATGAAGGTAAGTTTGTACCTTTATACATCTGATCCGTACTTTTAGTCTGTTAACAGGTTCTGGGCTGGGTTTACCTGCAGATACTCTACATGTGTTTTCATTAAATGTCTGTTTGTTGTTTCTTCTGGCAGCTTCTCTGAATCTTTATTTCTAGAGAGAAGGGTAAAGTCAGTCTCTGTCCTTCTACAGTTGAAAACATGTATGTGAGGTTTGGACGGAGGGATGAAAAGCCTGCGTCTAGTTGTAGTATTCCAGCTGTGCCTCTTCACCAAAAGTGATCGTCCACCAAAGTCTTGAACAGAGAGAATCCAGACAGACAGACAGGAGACAGTGAAGACAGATTCTGCTTTATTGTCACCAGCACATAATGATTCAGGGTTTCAAACCTCCACCAAACGTTGGTCTGACTTTAGAACGTTCACTTCATCAGACTGAACACGTGTTTCCATCTAAAGGTTCTGTGTGATCACATCTCAATCATCGTCAGCTGATGTTCTGCTCTACGTTGGTCCTGAACTATTGCACAGGACGGATCTTCATGCTGATGGTCTTCAGGGAGTAGTTATTACCCTTCCATTGGTACCACTCCACTCCAACAGCAAAGATAGTGCCGTCAGCCCCCCAACGATAAACCCCGTTGGGGTTTGTATGGTGACAGACGCTGTACCAGAACGCCCCCAGGTATAGTCTGGCACAGTTTCTGTCATCCTCGTCCTGGTCTTTGTCGAAGGTGGAGAACTTCTGTCCGTTGTGAGTACTCAGGGCGTCTCCTGCAGAGTATAATGAGAATATCATGATACAACTAATAGTGGTGTATTTTTAAAACTGTATTTACATCGAGTTGTGTTTTTGGTCAATCAGTCCTGAGCATGAGGACGACCCAAATCCTCCAGCCAGTCCTCACCTGCCCCTCCATCACTGAATCCAGACACATGCAGTGTGTATCCGAAGGACTCTGGGTCGATGGAGAACGAGGAGTAACGAGCGGACGCTTTGCCTCCACTGAAGTCCTCCATGTCCACCAGCAGCTCGTACCTTTTCCTCAGAGTCAGGTGGAAGAGAGTCTCAAGACCTGAAAACAAACACACGCATAAACACATAGAAACATCACCAAGCCACGACCGGTGGTTTGGTTTCATTCCTCACCGAGCCAGTACTCTCCTGCAGCGCTACCAAAGCCGACCTTGTATTGGTCCCAGGGCCTGTAGAAGTTCACCGAGCCGTCCATCCTCCTCTGGAACACCTGGGGGACGAGATGGAGGGTTAACGAGCTGAACACACAAGATGTCTAACAGCTCAAGTTCCCAGACATCAAGGTTTGAACCAGCGGTCCGTCTACATCCAGGATCACTGCTGCTGTTCTCAGTGGAGGGTTTGTGAACCTCGTTCAGTCGGCTTAAACACCTGCAAACCTTTTATTTCTACTTCTGTTAATTACAGAATATTTTATGTTGAAAGGCAGCTTTGGCAGAGTGCTGCTTCACCGTCACTGTAAATATGTTTAACTCTGACGCCTCACAGCACATAGTCAGCCACTGGACTCAACTATTCTGGACTCATCTATTCTGGACTCATCTATTCTGGACTCATCTATTCTGGACTCAACTATTCTGGACTCAACGGACGAACTGATGCGCCAATCAAGTGGAGGCCTGAGATCTAATGTAGCATGGAGGCGGGGTCGTCCTCTGTCACCGATCCGGACTGTGATGTTCATGGACAGGAACTCGGAGAACAGTGGATCGGTGCTCCGGTTGGTAGAGAGTCTCGGCCCCAAGAGAGGTCAAGTATCTGGTGGTTTGTTCACCAGTGAGGGCGGAATGGTGAGATGGACAAGAGGTTCAGTGCAGCGTTGATAACTGGTGAGAAGATCGAGAGCTAGAGGTAAATACTCACCGTCCAGCGCCCGTCTAGTGAGTCCATGTCACAGTACACCTACACACAAACACACACACTCATCAATACATCTGAAATATTGAATATATCCAGAGGTACTACAACCTGTAGTAGTACTATTGTACTACTACGACTGCTTGTATCTGTTGTATCAGAAGTTTCAGTCACAACTTGTGTCTTCTCTAGTTGAACACTGAGCTCATCTGAAGCTGGTGTACCTGGACAGCAGACGTGGATCCGATGGGGTAGATGGTGTACACTCCGCTGGCTCGGCTGTTGTCATTATTGTGGATGTCACTGCAGTCCAGCGGCAGGACGAAAGGCATGCAGCTGGTCAACACCGGAGCCAGGAGCAGGACGACTAACACCGGCTGCAACAGAGGACACGTCGGCTTCATGTCTTAGTAACAACATGGTTCACGGTTTGAACATTTCTCTGTTCGCTGCAGTCAGAGCATGAGACCTGCTGCACTGTTCAACTAAATGTTCCTCACTGACATCGGTTAACCTACGTTAGCATCGCTAGCAGGCACAGCTGGAACACTAGAACTACACGCAGGCTTTTGATTCCTCCGTCACATAGATGTGTTTTCAAAGAGTAGAAGGAAGGAGACCGACTTTACCTTCCACTCTAGAAATATAGATTTAGAGAAGCTGCCAGAAGAAACAACAAACACATTCAATTCAAATATATGAAGGTAAATCCAGCCCTGGAGTCAAGTTGTAAATAGAGATTAGTGCTTCATACAGAAATGAGAAAATAAAGAATCTTATGTCAATAGTCTACATCCTCACACTCAACCTGCTAACAGACTACAAGTACGGATCAGATGTATAAAGGTACAAACTTACCTTCATGGTCAGATCTCTGATGAAGATGTGGTGTCTCTGGTGTCTCCGATGTCTCCGATGTCTCCGGTGTCTCTGGTGTCTCCGATGTCTCTGGTGTCTCTGATGTCTCTGGTGTCTCTGATGTCTCTGATGTCTCTGATGTCTCTGGTGTCTCTGATGTCTCTGGTGTCTCTTACTTATAGTCCACAGGTTAGTAAACTACTAGCAGCTGCTGTTTCACACGCTAACATATCTTTGGAAACGCATGTCCTTGAGTGTTTGTATCTTTGGATTACACAACTTTGTTGGCACTCAACACGAGCACACTGTGGGTGACTCGTGTTACACAAGTCTTTTTCTGAACCGCTGTCTGTTAACCATGACAGTGTACACCATTACACAAAGGCTTCTACACGAGATGTCTATCTGATAGTTCTCTAGCTCAATCTGAAGAAGTGATTCCATCTGTATTTAACTCAATCAGGTTCAGGTTTATAGTTAGGACTGGCTCATGTTTATAGTTAGAGCTGGTTCAGGTTATAGTTAGGGCTGGTTCAGGTTTATAGTTAGGGCTGGCTCAGGTTTATAGTTAGGGCTGGCTCAGGTTTATAGTTAGGGCTGGTTCAGGTTTATAGTTAGGGCTGGATCAGGTTTATAGTTAGGACTGGTTCAGGTTTATAGTTGGAGTTGGTTCAGGTTTATAGTTAGGGCTGGTTCAGGTTTATAGTTAGGGCTGGATCAGGTTTATAGTTAGGACTGGTTCAGGTTTATAGTTAGGACTGGTTCAGGTTTATAGTTAGGGCTGGTTCAGGTTTATAGTTAGGACTGGTTCAGGTTTATAGTTAGGACTGGTTCAGGTGTATAGTTAGGGCTGGTTCAGGTTTATAGTTAGGGTTGGTTCAGGTTTATAGTTAGGACTGGTTCAGGTTTATAGTTAGGGCTGGTTCAGGTTTATAGTTAGGGCTGGTTCAGGTTTATAGTTAGGACTGGTTCAGGTGTATAGTTAGGGCTGGTTCAGGTTTATAGTTAGGGCTGGTTCAGGTTTATAGTTAGGGCTGGTTCAGGTTTATAGTTAGGACTGGTTCAGGTTTATAGTTAGGACTGGTTCAGGTTTATAGTTAGGACTGGTTCAGGTTTATAGTTAGATATAGATATTTATTTCTCTCAGTCAGGAGGAAAAACAGAAAATAGAAAAAGTCACTACGGAGGCGTCTCCACGCGCTCCGCTCTGATCCGAGCTTGAAAGTGGCTAAACTGAGGCTCGACACAGGACGGCGGTTAAGTTGAATACAAAAACGGATCGTTAGTAGTTAGACATTTGTGATTTGTGATTTTGGGCTGTACAAAATAAATTGAATTAAAGGTGAGCCGTGATCTGGTGGTGCTGTTAGCTGTTAGCTGTTAGCTCTTAGCTGTTAGCTCTTAGCCTAATAGAGCAGCGTCAGAGATGCTCTCTGCTGTGTAATCACTGTTAAGAATAGGGAGTGAGGAGTCAGCAGACGGTCAGTGGCTCATGATAATAATAATAATAATCATAATAATAATAATAATAATAATAATAATTCAAACAAACAGGAACCTGTGGAATTCAGACAACAGAGTCTCTGTGTTCAGAAACATTGAGGAGATCATCAAGTGAAACGTGAATAGAGAAACACACTTTAAATGGTGTGTTTGAAAGGATGTAGTGAAAGTGATCACTAAAGTGAAGAAGAGGCTGAGCGCTGTGATCCATCGGCTCCAGCAGGTCGTGAGTTCTTCAGAGGTCCACGTTAGTCCACCTGTAGTCTGTAATCCTGCTGACCAACAGGCCCAATAGCAGCAGGTTTGTGTGTGTCATCGTTACACCTGTTAGCATTGTCACTGTGAGCATGTTAGCACGCTGATGTTAGCATGTAGCTCACCGCTGTGTTGGACATAATGCACATGAAGCAGAGATCAGAGCTTCACTCTCTCTCTGTTGGCCCAGAGAGCAGACAAAGGTCAAAGGTCAAAGCCGTGCAGCTGCTGCTTCTCACCGATAACACCAGATTAGTGTGTGTGTGTGTGTGTGTGTCCCTGTGTGTGTGTGTGTGTGTGTGTGTGTCCCTGTGTGTGTGTGTGTGTGTGTCAACTCTGCAGGTTAAAAGCTGTTTTCTCATTATACTCGTTCTGTTGTGGTGATTTCTGTTGTCGTGGTGGAAGAAGTATTGAGATCCTGTATTGAGCTGCCGCTGTAGAAACACTCCCTGAAGAGACCGTCTGGTTGTGTTTCAGCTGGTACCTGCACCTCCAGGTGCTGTCGGTGGTCCCGGGCTTCATGAGCTGGACTCTGACGTTGTACATCACCGGTCAGGTGGTCGGCGTGGAGAAGTTTGCCGAGGCTCTCGGGTTCCTCGGGTTTCCATCGACGCTCCTCCTCTGAGCTGACGTCAGACTTTACCTCACTGTTAGTGGATGTTAATGGTCACAACGTCACAATCCCAGCAGTTCTGTAAAGTGTGTGTGTGTGTGTGTGTGTGTGTGTGTGTGTGTGTGTGTGTGTGTGTGTGTGTGTGTGTGTGTGTGCGTGTGTGTGTGTGTGTGTGTGGGGGGGGGGGGGGTCCCCTGTTTGTCTCCAGTCTGATCATGTGACTCCAGTTTGTGGACGACACATTATTTAAAACTCAAACATTACATAGCATGATGTTTGTGCTGTCTCTGATAATAAAAGAGACGCAACAAACCTGCTTTTTAAATTGTATTAGTTCATAAAAGCAGCAATTAAAAGGAGCTTTAATCTTTCGTTTACCTCATCGATGTGTCCGGTAGATCATTTCCTCTTGCTGCTCTTCTGTGATTATTACATCATCTAACAGGTGTTACACATTTAAAACAACGATGTTTTACTTCATGAAACACATTTTCAGCTTCTGATTCTTCAGTCACAGAAACTGCGATAATATTCAACATTAGTTGAGAACACGACTTTACAAAGTGTATTTGTGTTTTACATAGTTAGAGATGAATAAAGAAACGACAGAAGTGCTCATTACATTTTATTGGTTTGTAACAGCAGTGCTTTCAGACCAACAGCCAATGAACAGAGCTTTAGTGGTCCTTGAAGGGTTAATCAGAAATATGGCGTCGGGTCGCTCTTGTCGCACATCTGGACGTGAACATGTGAGGTGATTCCTCTGTAAACCGTCTGCATCGGCATCATGACGCCGATCCTCTCGCCCTTCATCACCGATCCAGAGAGTCGGTCCGGCTGAACGTAGAACAACTTGAAACACAGACCTGCAGGAAGAAATACTCTGTTACAGTAAAGGTACTAATACCTCAGTGTAAAATACTCTGTTACAGTAAAGGTACTAATACCTCAGTGTAAAATACTCTGTTACAGTAAAGGTACTAATACCTCAGTGTAAAATACTCTGTTACAGTAAAGGTACTAATACCTCAGTGTAAAATACTCTGTTAGTGTAAAAGCAAAAACCTCCATAAAGCGGTTAACTCTGTCAGCAATGTTGCGATAGTTAGCGCTGTTAGAACTGTTCGCACTGTTAGCTCTGTTCGTGCTGTTAGCCCTATTAGCACTGTTAGCGCTGAGCTGCCGGCTCAGCCGCTGCCATGTTGAGAGCTGTTGAGAGACAATAGAAGAGCTCCCGGTCTCGTATTCACACGTAAAGAACCGATGGACCGACCTTCTCCTCTCAGGTTGATCCCGTTGTTGATGGCCGCCTTCTTGGCGTCGGTGTAGACGATGACTCCTCCGTTCAGAGTCACATCAAACGGAGCGTAGACGGTCGATCCGTCGCTGCACACGATGTCCAGACCTTTGTGTTCCCTGGTCCCCCTAAAACATGTCCAGATGTTGAGCCACAAAGACATCAACTCATCTATTGTTGTTTCAATGAATCCATTAGAAGTCTTTAAAATGTACCACGTCTATAAGAGTCCAACGTGACAAGTCTTTAGTTGGACCGTCCGAAACCCAAAAAGATGATCAGTCCGGACTGTTAGTCCTCAAACACCGGAGCCTACGTTACCCACAATGCACCTGAATAGTAGTGTAGTTGTGTTACCGTCTGGCTCCATAGTGTCCGTCTCCCCAGCCGTCTGACGTCCTCCTGCTGTTGGCAGAGTTTCCACTGCAGAGCTGACCGAACTTTATGCCGTCACACACACACAACACAGCTACACACACACACACACACACACACACACACACACACACACACACACACACACACACACACACACACTTGTTTTTGTCACATTACATTGACTTTCATTAATTCCCTGGAGACTCACTTCAACTTCACCCAAAACAACAGGTGTGAATCCTGATGGACTTGACAGAGTGGGGACCTTCATCACAGTGTCTCCATAAGGCTGTGAGTCCCCACAACACTGGTAAATGTGAACACGTGTTATTTCTAAGTTGTTTTTTTACCACAAAGGTTTTCATACCAGAGACTCGACGACTAGAATATCAACAGTTTATCTCGCTGCTCTTCTGTGATTAATATTTAAACAGACGTTAACGAAAAACAAATAGTTTTACTTTATTAATCTTCGTCAATTAAATCTTTGTGTATTTAATAAAATAGAGAAGAAGACAAATGTTCAGACCAAACACTGTAAAACACACGATTAACAGACAGAAAACCAACGGGTGGAAATACAGAACATTGCTGTTGGTCACAGAGAACGAGGTGTTAAATATTTAAATTCACTAAAATATGTCGTTGAAAGCTTCCGATCGGTTCGTTATAATCAGGATTAAGTCAATGATTCCGATTCTCACCCAACAGAACCACGACGCGTCTCATCTTCAGATAGTTTGATGAAGAACTTCTCCTCTCAGGTTTTACAGAAGCTGAGGTTCCTCTTTCAACACAGGGGAAAGTCCACTGTCTGCTGTCGGGACAGCAAACAGCAGCTGTTTACCTGTACCTGTTTGTCCTCCACACGTCACAAACTGGAATCCACAGAATGTCGACATTTTAAAAAGTTGTCATTTTTTAAATCATTTTAAATTTGAATGCTCATGAAAACGTCAACAATCTTCACTTTGTTTGAATCATTTTTTGTTTGTTTCACATCTACAGAATATTACTGTTATTGTTTCACTTCTTTTGTAAGATGTTTGCTGTGAGGAATGTTGGTGTTCATGACAGATTATTTTAACTTGCTGCTTTAGTCTTCAGTCAGAAAATGTTAAATATAATTTAACATATTTGAAGCACAAAGTTTCCAGTAATAAATGAATCATGAATAAATATTAATTTGGGTTTAAATTGAGCTTCTTTTTCAAGACAAAGAATCCTGGACACTTTCTTTGAAAAATAACTTTATTCATTGTTTTATTTCACTTCATACAATACATTTAGAATATATTTGTCTTATTTCTATATAAACTGCAACGATCTGACTTTTAGTCCCGATACCGATCAGTGATCAATAAACTACGTCTCACTTTATGAACTGTGTAAAACTAATTGTAACAAATAAATACGTCGATATAAACTCATAAATAGGACAAATAACCAAAATCAGTATCGCTGCTTTTCTTTTACAACCCTTTAACAATAAGTGATTAATCCCTGAGAGATCGATACGTGTTGATGGATCTGTAGTTCACCTCCACACACATCTGGTGTCCCTTCTGTTTAAACATGGAACACAAACTTAAACAAATCGACGCCAACGTTTTATGTCTCCGAGTTCTTTGAAATAGTTTAATAGTATTTATATTTAGTAGTTCTACTGGCAGCCGTCCAGCAGGTGGTGATGTTTCACATCTCTGTGACTCTGAGGTCAGCTTCACGACCGCAGCTCATTTGGTCCAGACATCACATGACGCTTCAACTTTAGTCATTACAATGGACTTCAACTATTATGGGACTGTCAGGCTCCGATGTCTGGAGTCATTACTGAATGAAGTGGAAGCGTCGTGTGTGTCAGGTCAGTCTCATGATGTTTGGAGTCATTACTGAATGAAGTGGAAGCGTCGTGTGTGTCAGGTCAGTCTCATGATGTTTGGAGTCATTACTGAATGAAGTGGAAGCGTTGTGTGCTGTCAGGTCAGTCTCATGATGTTTGGAGTCATTACTGAATGAAGTGGAAGCGTTGTGTGCTGTCAGGTCAGTCTCGTGATGTTGATGTTTGGAGTCATTACTGAATGAAGTGGAACCGTCGTGTGCTGTCAGGTCAGTCTCATGATGTTGATGTTTGGAGTCATTACTGAATGAAGTGGAACCGTCGTGTGCTGTCAGGTCAGTCTCATGATGTTGATGTTTGGAGTCATTACTGAATGAAGTGGAAGCGTTGTGTGCTGTCAGGTCAGTCTCATGATGTTGATGTTTGGAGTCATTACTGAATGAAGTGGAAGCGTCGTGTGCTGTCAGGTCAGTCTCATGATGTTGATGTTTGGAGTCATTACTGAATGAAGGTGAAGCGTCGTCAGTTGAGTGTCAGTCCTTCGCTGACGGGCATGTTGATGTGTGCGGTCAGCAGCGGGGAGCTCCGCCCCTCGTGCAGGACGAACACCTTGATGATGTCAGAGATGCCCTTGTCGCTGGTGCACTCCACGAAGGTCTCGACGGGGTAGACGAGTCCGGGCACCAGCAGAGGGATCCTCATGTACGGGTTCCTCATCCGGTACAGGCTCTCGTCGTACAGGAAGCTGACGGCCAGGTTCATGACGGGCCGACACGCCGCGGTGTTCTGGACGTTCAGGGTCAGTTTGAAGGCCGGGCCCAGACCCTGAACCACGGCGTTCATCTTGAGCGGCTCTGTGAGGCTGGAGGACATTGGCGTCAGGCTGGACTCCAGGGCCTTGACGTAGGACTTGGCGGTGGACAGGCGCAGGCGGCTCAGGTCCATCTGGAAGGCGCGGTGCATCGCCAGGCCGCTCTCGCGCTCCCTCAGCGTCTGGTCCACGTACAGCTTGGTCTTCTTGGGTACGTTGAGGCGGACGCTCTGGGCCGGCGGCGGCCCGGCGGTTCCGTCCCGGTCGTCAAATGCCGCGGTCCTCTTCAGGATCTTCACCATCAGACCCCCGCCCTTGGTGGTCACGATGAGGGTCCCGTCCTCGCGTCCGTACCGGCCGAAGCAGATGCTGGTGACCACGTCGGGCGTCTTGATGGTGCTCAGCAGGTTCTTGTCCCGGTACAGGTGGACCTCACAGTTGGCCAAGCCCACCAGAACCGCCTGGAAGCCCCTGGTGGGGAGGTCCATGGCAGCCATGGTGGTGATGGGAGCCGGGAGGACGGCCCTCCACAGCTTCTTACCCTGAGGACGAGAGACACACTTACCACGTTTACCTGCAGAACGTATTCAGGTTCTTTACCTTAGAACCCTCAGACGAGCTTCAGCTGACCTTCTGTGTGAAGCCCTGCAGGCTCTCGTCGGTGCAGCCGACCACCACGTTCTTCCCGACCCTCACCAGACCCACCGGGTGACACGACAGCTCGATGCTGTACTTCGGTTTATCAGAGTCCCTGAAGAGCAGCAGCACAAACATCAGCCAGGTGAGTTCTCTCATACAGGTGTGTTCTCTTTAGACAGGTGAGTTCTCTCATACAGGTGAGTTCTCTTTAGACAGGTGAGTTCTCTTTAGACAGGTGAGTTCTCTTTAGACAGGTGAGTTCTCTCATACAGGTGAGTTCTCTTTAGACAGGTGAGTTCTCTTTAGACAGGTGAGTTCTCTCATACAGGTGAGTTCTCTCATACAGGTGTGTTCTCTTTAGACAGGTGAGTTCTCTTTAGACAGGTGAGTTCTCTCATACAGGTGAGTTCTCTTTAGACAGGTGAGTTATCTTTAGACAGGTGAGTTCTCTCATACAGGTGAGTTCTCTCATACGGGTGAGTTCTCTCATACGGGTGAGTTCTCTCATACGGGTGAGTTCTCTCATACAGGTGAGTCTTACCTGCGCAGAATGTAGATGTTTCCGTTGCGACACGCCACCGTGATGCGAAACTCCACGTCGAACTGCCCCGTCACGTCCATCATGGTGGGAGCGGCCGGCAGTGACATCTTCAACAGTCACACAGAGGTTTCTTACGTTGTTGCTGGAGCTTTCAGCCACATCTCATGGCTTTCCTCAGCGAGGACTGTGGAGTTGGCTCAGTCGTCAAACCATCTCCATGATGACGGAGAGCAAAGCCATGAGATGAGCTGCACAAACGATAACTCCTGTCCTCCCAGTTCAAACCAGTGTGTGATGGGCGTTTACCTTGGAGAGGATGATGAAGGCCTCGGGGTCGAGGACGAAGACGTCGCTGCTCTCCGTACCGATCACCAGACAGCTGACGCCGTCCTCGTCCGCCGTGCTCTTCTTCAGGGTCCCGATGCAGGTGATGACGGTCTGAAACACAGGCAACGATCGACCAATCAGAGCGAGGGAGGGAGGGAGGGAGGGGTTCTATTATGAATGGCGTCGGAATGAATGGTACCTGCCGTCTGATTGGCTGCTGCTTGTGCAGCTGGACGAACTCGTCCATGTCTCCGGTCTCCAGGGACAGGAACCTGAGCGAGCGGACAGACAGCGGGACGTCGGCCTTCTTCCTGACGCTCTCCAACATCTCCCTCAATGTCACAGGGTTGATCCCGCCCTCCCTCGCCTGCTGCCACACGTCCTGACCAATCACAGCGCAGCACATGTCTCAGTTAAAGAGCAACTAAAACAGTGACCTGTGTTATAACCCAGGGTTCTGTGACTCATAGTAGATACCCCTGAATGGACCAGACCTGCTCCAGTGAGTTGACCTCCAGGCCCGGCAGTGTGAACTTGAAGTATGGTCTCAGGTTCTTGTAGACGTAGATGCAGGGTCCGGACGCCACAGCGACCGCGGGTATGCGTGGCTCGTGCAGGTCCATGAAGAAGGCGACGAGGCCGGCGGGCAGGTCCAGCAGGGTGCTCTCGCTCATCAGCGCCGTGCCGCGGTACACCTTCAGCTTCATGCCCGACGAGCCGGAGCCCAGGTCCCCCACCACCAGCCGGCTCTCACCGTCACCACTCAGGTCCGCCAGGTCCACGCAGGACGAGAAGGTGTACAGACCGGCTACCGGGTCGTAGTGAGCGTCCAGCCACCTCCCACCGGCACCGCCCGAGTCCACCGACGACATGACGGCGGCAGGAGAGTCCTGGTACAGGAGAGACCTGGTTCAGGAGAGACCTGGTACAGGAGAGACCTGGTTCAGGAGAGACCTGGTACAGGAGAGACCTGGTTCAGGAGAGTCCTGGTACAGGAGAGACCTGGTTCAGGAGAGACCTGGTACAGGAGAGACCTGGTACAGGAGAGACCTGGTACAGGAGAGTCCTGAACAAACAGAGACCAGGATCAGGACTGACAGGGTCCATAAAGACAGAGAGTCAGACGGTTCATTCACTGCTTTACCTGTCTGTCTGTCTGTCTCTCTGTCTGTCTGTCTCTGTCTGTCTGTCTGTCTGTCCCCCCCCCCCCGTGGAACAAGTACTCGGATGGTGTACTTAAAAACTACTACTACAGTGTAAATGTAAAAGTAATTTTACATTTATTTTAGTTGATTGATTAGTAAAACTACTATATCTGATTCATATTACTGTAGAAAGTACAATCTATATTGACCTCTGAGAAGTAGAGAGGGAGAATAAAAGGTACTCAAGTGAAGTACAAGTACCTCGAGTCTGTACAGTACTTGGTTACGGATGAGTAGAAGTATTACTCTGAAGAGTCTCGGTACTCTGTCATCAGCTGATCAATGACGGTAACGACGCTCGCTCACCGTTGTCAAGGAAACCGGTGTGCTGCGTGTCCTCGCGGCGAATATCCTGACGTTTTTATTGATTGTTTGATCTCGAGCGGTGTGACGTGTCTTCCACAGAAACGATAGAAACTGTTTCACATGAAGTGTAAGTAGTAGCAGCTAACAGCTAGCTGCTAATCCAACAAATCCGCTTCAAATCCTCTGCTTCAGTCCTCAGCTCTGTCACCGGCTGATGACGTCAATCTCAACCGACGGTGTCGCAAGCAACCACGTGAACAACGTTATGATGCATTACCGCCACCAGCAGCATTACAATTAAAATAAAATAAAAATCTGTGTCTGCAAAAATACTAACACCACAATTTAAAAATACTCATTTACAGTACAGTACTAATACCACAGTATACAGATACTCAGCAGTACTAAATGTACTAATGTTACACTGGTACAATACTCTGTTACAGTAAAAGCACAATTACCACATTAAAAAATACTCAGTTACAGTCAAAGTATTAATAATACACTGTTAAAATACTCTGTTACAGATTTATTCATTTGAATTTGCATATTAATAAAATAAAAACCCGAACATATACATTCTATTGAGTTTTTTCATTGAATCAACATTGTCTCGCGATATCTTATCCGAGACCTGCGTGACGTCTCCTTGTGCCAGCCTGCTGATTGGTCCTCTGGTCTCTGTTTAAAAACTAGACCGCGTAGAGAGGAGAAGCTGCCCAAGCTAACGTTAGCTCAACGTTAACTGAATGTTTCTCTGTTTCTGGTGATTAAAACACATCCGGAGTGAGTAACACTGTGATGAAGAGGTTCATCTGCGCAGATGTGAATTAGTGAGATGTTTTGTCCTCGAAGGACGTTAAACCCAACAAATAGACGCATGTACGTGAGTTAGCTCGTGGTGGCTAATGCTAACAACAAAGTAGCAGTAGCTAGCTGCTGTTCAGTTAATGACGTTACTAAATTGTTACAGCTAAATAGCTCCGACGTGCTATTTTAATCCTTCATTGTTAGAAGTCGCGCAGAACCCCGTTTAAATATTTAGGATCTGTTTCTTTATCTGATCATTTCCGCATGAGGAAGAGTCTGTCTGTCTGTCTCGCTCTTTCTCGAGACAGATTAGGATTAAAGGTTATTTTTTCTACTCGTAAAATCAGTTTAGATATAATCTTATCACACATGCTCGTTTGAAGAACATCTCTCTGTTGTTTACGTGTTTACATGTCTGTAGAGATGATGGAGTCTTGTTTACATGTCTGTAGAGATGATGGAGTCTTGTTTACATGTCTGGAGAGATGATGGAGTCTTGTTTACATGTCTGTAGAGATGATGGAGTCTTGTTTTGGTGAGAAGCCGGAGAGAGTCGGTCCGGTGCTGGTGGACGACATCAAGAGAGATCTACTCTGTGAATTCACTGCTTTACCTGCACAGGTATGTCTGTCTCTCTACCCATCTGTCTGTCTCTCTACCCGTCTGTCTTTCCCTTCCTGCCTATCTGTCTGTATGTGTCTGTCTGCCTGTCTCTCTCTCTGTCCGTCTGTCTCTCTGTCTGTCTTTCGCTTCCTGCCTATCTGTCTGTCTGTCTATCAATCTCTCTCTCTCTGTCTGTCTGTGCTGATGTCAGCGGGATGTTGACATCGTCATGGTTACAGGTGTTGTTGTTTTGTCTCATCAGGACATCGTTCAGTCAGAAAACCTTCAGGTTTATCTGAGAGTGAGACCATTTACTGCAGCAGAGAGAGACAAGAGAGAGACACAGGTGAGACACACACACGTCTATTTTTCTATTCACGGTATATCACCTCTTCATTAGTCGATGTACCGGCCCTTTAATTGGACAGAAAAAGACGTCACGTTGAAGTCGACATCTTATTAACAGAACGATTCATCAAGAAAGTGTAATAAGAATAAGATTCTTAGCTGCAGCTCTAATGAACAAATCCTCAGATGTTTATGAGAAGAGACTGATATGATTGATAATAACTGATGATGGTAATGATTGTTATTGATTAATATCACGTCTTCTGCTCTTCAGGACTGTGTGACCATCGAGGGACCAGACACGGTGGTCCTCACAGCTCCCAGGACCTGTCCATCAAACCGGCAGAGCGACAAGTCCCTCCCACAAACAGCACAGAGGTTCACCTTTACACAGGTAGCTGTGACGTCACCCGTCTGTCAAACTAGTGTTTACTAGTTAACCGGTTGATGTGTTTACTGGTTAACTGGTTGACGTGTTAACTGGTTGACGTGTTTACTAGTTAACTGGTTGACGTGTTTACTACAGTAGTTCACTGGTTGAGTTGTTTACTACAGTAGTTAACTGGTTGACGTGTTTACTAGTTAACTGGTTGACGTGTTTACTACAGTAGTTCACTGGTTGATGTGTTTACTACAGTAGTTAACTGGTTGGCGTGTTTACTACAGTAGTTAACTGGTTGGCGTGTTTACTACAGTAGTTAACTGGTTGGCGTGTTTACTACAGTAGTTAACTGGTTGATGTGTTTACGACAGTAGTTCACTGGTTGGCGTGTTTACTACAGTAGTTAACTGGTTGGCGTGTTTACTACAGTAGTTAACTGGTTGATGTGTTTACTACAGTAGTTAACTGGTTGACGTGTTTACTACTTAACTGGTTGACGTGTTTACTACAGTAGTTCACTGGTTGATGTGTTTACTACAGTAGTTAACTGGTTGACGTGTTTACTACAGTAGTTAACTGGTTGGCGTGTTTACTACAGTAGTTAACTGGTTGATGTGTTTACTACAGTAGTTAACTGGTTGGCGTGTTTACTACAGTAGTTAACTGATTGTGTTTACTACAGTAGTTAACTGGTTGGCGTGTTTACTACAGTAGTTCACTGGTTGATGTGTTTACTACAGTAGTTAACTGGTTGACGTGTTTACTACAGTAGTTAACTGGTTGATGTGTTTACTACAGTAGTTAACTGGTTGGCGTGTTTACTACAGTAGTTAACTGGTTGATGTGTTTACTACAGTAGTTAACTGGTTGGCGTGTTTACTACAGTAGTTAACTGGTTGATGTGTTTACTACAGTAGTTAACTGGTTGGCGTGTTTACTACAGTAGTTAACTGGTTGACGTGTTTACTACAGTAGTTCACTGGTTGACGTGTTTACTACAGTAGTTCACTGGTTGATGTGTTTACTACAGTAGTTAACTGGTTGGCGTGTTTACTACAGTAGTTCACTGGTTGGCGTGTTTACTACAGTAGTTAACTGGTTGGCGTGTTTACTACAGTAGTTAACTGGTTGATGTGTTTACTAGTTAACTGGTTGGCGTGTTTACTACAGTAGTTCACTGGTTGATGTGTTTACTACAGTAGTTAACTGGTTGGCGTGTTTACTACAGTAGTTAACTGGTTGATGTGTTTACTACAGTAGTTAACTGGTTGGCGTGTTTACTACAGTAGTTAACTGGTTGGCGTGTTTACTACAGTAGTTAACTGGTTGGCGTGTTTACTACAGTAGTTAACTGGTTGATGTGTTTACTACAGTAGTTAACTGGTTGACGTGTTTACTAGTTAACTGGTTGACGTGTTTACTACAGCAGTTCACTGGTTGATGTGTTTACTACAGTAGTTAACTGGTTGATGTGTTTACTAGTTAACTGGTTGACGTGTTTACTACAGTAGTTCACTGGTTGATGTGTTTACTACAGTAGTTAACTGGTTGACGTGTTTACTAGTTAACTGGTTGACGTGTTTACTACAGTAGTTCACTGGTTGATGTGTTTACTACAGTAGTTAACTGGTTGGCGTGTTTACTACAGTAGTTAACTGGTTGATGTGTTTACTACAGTAGTTCACTGGTTGGCGTGTTTACTACAGTAGTTAACTGGTTGGCGTGTTTACTACAGTAGTTAACTGGTTGATGTGTTTACTACAGTAGTTCACTGGTTGCTGTGTTTACTACAGTAGTTAACTGGTTGGCGTGTTTACTACAGTTGTTAACTGGTTGGCGTGTTTACTACAGTAGTTAACTGGTTGATGTGTTTACTACAGTAGTTCACTGGTTGGCGTGTTTACTACAGTAGTTAACTGGTTGGCGTGTTTACTACAGTAGTTAACTGGTTGATGTGTTTACTACAGTAGTTAACTGGTTGGCGTGTTTACTACAGTAGTTAACTGGTTGATGTGTTTACTACAGTAGTCCACTGGTTGGCGTGTTTACTACAGTAGTTAACTGGTTGGCGTGTTTACTACAGTAGTTAACTGGTTGGCGTGTTTACTACAGTAGTTAACTGGTTGATGTGTTTACTACAGTAGTTAACTGGTTGGCGTGTTTACTACAGTAGTTCACTGGTTGGCGTGTTTACTACAGTAGTTAACTGGTTGATGTGTTTACTACAGTAGTTAACTGGTTGGCGTGTTTACTACAGTAGTTAACTGATTGTGTTTACTACAGTAGTTAACTGGTTGGCGTGTTTACTACAGTAGTTAACTGGTTGATGTGTTTACTACAGTAGTTAACTGGTTGGCGTGTTTACTACAGTAGTTAACTGCTTGGCGTGTTTACTACAGTAGTTAACTGGTTGATGTGTTTACTACAGTAGGTAACTGGTTGGCGTGTTTACTACAGTAGTTAACTGGTTGACGTGTTTACTACAGTAGTTCACTGGTTGGCGTGTTTACTACAGTAGTTAACTGGTTGGCGTGTTTACTACAGTAGTTAACTGGTTGATGTGTTTACTACAGTAGTTCACTGGTTGGCGTGTTTACGACAGTAGTTAACTGGTTGGCGTGTTTACTACAGTAGTTAACTGGTTGATGTGTTTACTAGTTAACTGGTTGGCGTGTTTACTACAGTAGTTAACTGGTTGGCGTGTTTACGACAGTAGTTAACTGGTTGATGTGTTTACTACAGTAGTTAACTGGTTGGCGTGTTTACTACAGTAGTTAACTGGTTGGCGTGTTTACTACAGTAGTTAACTGGTTGATGTGTTTACTACAGTAGTTAACTGGTTGACGTGTTTACTAGTTAACTGGTTGACGTGTTTACTACAGCAGTTCACTGGTTGACGTGTTTACTACAGCAGTTCACTGGTTGATGTGTTTACTACAGTAGTTAACTGGTTGATGTGTTTACTAGTTAACTGGTTGACGTGTTTACTACAGTAGTTAACTGGTTGGCGTGTTTACTACAGTAGTTAACTGGTTGATGTGTTTACTACAGTAGTTAACTGGTTGATGTGTTTACTACAGTAGTTAACTGGTTGGCGTGTTTACTACAGTAGTTAACTGGTTGATGTGTTTACTACAGTAGTTAACTGGTTGATGTGTTTACTACAGTAGTTAACTGGTTGGCGTGTTTACTACAGTAGTTCACTGGTTGGCGTGTTTACTACAGTAGTTAACTGGTTGATGTGTTTACTACAGTAGTTAACTGGTTGGCGTGTTTACTACAGTAGTTAACTGGTTGGCGTGTTTACTACAGTAGTTAACAGGTTGGCGTGTTTACTACAGTAGTTCACTGGTTGGCGTGTTTACTGCAGTAGTTAACTGGTTGACGTGTTTACTACAGTAGTTCACTGGTTGACGTGTTTACTACAGTAGTTCACTGGTTGGCGTGTTTACTACAGTAGTTCACTGGTTGGCGTGTTTACTACAGTAGTTCACTGGTTGGCGTGTTTACTACAGTAGTTCACTGGTTGGCGTGTTTACTACAGTAGTTCACTGGTTGATGTGTTTACTACAGTAGTTAACTGGTTGATGTGTTTACTACAGTAGTTAACTGGTTGGTGTGTTTACTACAGTAGTTAACTGGTTGATGTGTTTACTACAGTAGTTAACTGGTTGGCGTGTTTACTACAGTAGTTAACTGGTTGGCGTGTTTACTACAGTAGTTCACTGGTTGGCGTGTTTACTACAGTAGTTCACTGGTTGATGTGTTTACTACAGTAGTTAACTGGTTGGCGTGTTTACTACAGTAGTTAACTGGTTGGCGTGTTTACTACAGTAGTTCACTGGTTGGCGTGTTTACTACAGTAGTTCACTGGTTGATGTGTTTACTACAGTAGTTAACTGGTTGGCGTGTTTACTACAGTAGTTAACTGGTTGATGTGTTTACTACAGTAGTTCACTGGTTGGCGTGTTTACGACAGTAGTTAACTGGTTGGCGTGTTTACTACAGTAGTTAACTGGTTGATGTGTTTACTAGTTAACTGGTTGGCGTGTTTACTACAGTAGTTCACTGGTTGATGTGTTTATTACAGTAGTTAACTGGTTGGCGTGTTTACTACAGTACTTAACTGGTTGGCGTGTTTACTACAGTAGTTAACTGGTTGATGTGTTTACTACAGTAGTTAACTGGTTGGCGTGTTTACTACAGTAGTTAACTGGTTGGCGTGTTTACTACAGTAGTTAACTGGTTGATGTGTTTACTACAGTAGTTAACTGGTTGACGTGTTTACTAGTTAACTGGTTGACGTGTTTACTACAGCAGTTCACTGGTTGATGTGTTTACTACAGTAGTTAACTGGTTGATGTGTTTACTAGTTAACTGGTTGACGTGTTTACTACAGTAGTTCACTGGTTGATGTGTTTACTACAGTAGTTAACTGGTTGACGTGTTTACTAGTTAACTGGTTGACGTGTTTACTACAGTAGTTCACTGGTTGATGTGTTTACTACAGTAGTTAACTGGTTGGCGTGTTTACTGCAGTAGTTAACTGGTTGATGTGTTTACTACAGTAGTTCACTGGTTGGCGTGTTTACTACAGTAGTTAACTGGTTGGCGTGTTTACTACAGTAGTTAACTGGTTGATGTGTTTACTACAGTAGTTCACTGGTTGGCGTGTTTACTACAGTAGTTAACTGGTTGGCGTGTTTACTACAGTAGTTAACTGGTTGATGTGTTTACTACAGTAGTTAACTGGTTGGCGTGTTTACTACAGTAGTTAACTGGTTGATGTGTTTACTACAGTAGTCCACTGGTTGGCGTGTTTACTACAGTAGTTAACTGGTTGATGTGTTTACTACAGTAGTTCACTGGTTGGCGTGTTTACTACAGTAGTTAACTGGTTGATGTGTTTACTACAGTAGTTCACTGGTTGGCGTGTTTACTACAGTAGTTAACTGGTTGGCGTGTTTACTACAGTAGTTAACTGGTTGATGTGTTTACTACAGTAGTTAACTGGTTGGCGTGTTTACTACAGTAGTTAACTGGTTGGCGTGTTTACTACAGTAGTTAACTGGTTGGTGTGTTTACTACAGTAGTTAACTGGTTGACGTGTTTACTCCAGTAGTTAACTGGTTGATGTGTTTACTACAGTAGTTAACTGGTTGGCGTGTTTACTACAGTAGTTCACTGGTTGGCGTGTTTACTACAGTAGTTAACTGGTTGATGTGTTTACTACAGTAGTTCACTGGTTGGCGTGTTTACTACAGTAGTTCACTGGTTGGCGTGTTTACTACAGTAGTTAACTGGTTGACGTGTTTACTACAGTAGTTCACTGGTTGGCGTGTTTACTACAGTAGTTAACTGGTTGGCGTGTTTACTACAGTAGTTAACTGGTTGATGTGTTTACTACAGTAGTTAACTGGTTGGCGTGTTTACTACAGTAGTTCACTGGTTGGCGTGTTTACTACAGTAGTTAACTGGTTGATGTGTTTACTACAGTAGTTAACTGGTTGGCGTGTTTACTACAGTAGTTCACTGGTTGGCGTGTTTACTACAGTAGTTAACTGGTTGGCGTGTTTACTACAGTAGTTAACTGGTTGATGTGTTTACTACAGTAGTTAACTGGTTGGCGTGTTTACTACAGTAGTTAACTGGTTGATGTGTTTACTACAGTAGTTCACTGGTTGGCGTGTTTACTACAGTAGTTAACTGGTTGATGTGTTGTACAGGTCTTTGATCCGGATGCCAGCCAGAAGAAGGTCTTTGAGGGTTCAGTTCGTGGTTTGGTCCGTGACGTTCTCACTGGAGGAAACTGTCTGGTGTTCACGTACGGAGTCACCAACGCTGGAAAAACCTTCACATTCCTGGGTCAGAAACACAACCTGTCTGTCTCTCTGTCTCTCTGTCCTCTGACTGCCCCACAGTTTAAAATAGGACTGGGACCCTTTTAGCATCAGTGTGTGTGTAGAGGAGAAACCTGATCCCTGTCCTGTGGAACCAGATCCAGTGGAACCAGGTTGCTCTGTGTAAACAGCTTCTCTGATTACCGGAGTCACCCTCTGAGTCACATCAAGTTCATGTATGTGTGAAACGTGTCCGCACGCACGCACGCACGCACGCACGCACGCACGCAAGCACGCTGTGTCAAATCCAGCACATTCACATCTGGACACACAGTTGAAGCTTCACAAAATTCATCATCACATTTTCTCTCTGAATCCAAATGTTTCTGTACAATTTACTGTTGATTCACCTGCAGATTGGTTTTGATTTATTTTTAAATGTCTGTCTGTCTGTCTGTCTGTCTGTCTGTCTGTCTGTCTGTCTGTCTGTCTGTCTGTCTGTCTCTCTGTCTCTCTGTCTCTCTCTCTGTCTGTCTGTGTCTCAGGTCCGGACCATGACTCCGGTCTGTTGCCCAGGTCTCTGTCTGTGATCTTTAACAGCATCGCCGGTCGTCTGTACGGTCGGTCCGACCTGAAGCCGCATCGCTGCAGAGACTTCAGCAGACTGACTCCAGACCAGCAGGCAGCAGAGTCCAGCAGCAAGAGGAACCTGCTGAGGCTCTTCAAAGAGGTCGCAACATACGAATACATCTGTGTACTACTGTGTGTGTGTAGCAGTGTGTCTCATTGTGTCTCATTGTCTCTGCAGAGCGACAAAAGTCAGACGTCTGGCAGGTCAACTTTTCTTGACGGTCAGTGATTTAATTACTGTGAAGTCAGAAGTTTGTTATTTGTCCGACCATGTAAATGAAAGTTGGTCCTCGCACAAAAATCTTGTGGAGCCCACAACTGCTAAAAACAAGGAGGTGTGTGTGTGTGTGTTTCCAGGCTCGTCTGACAGCACGGGGACCGGTGTCTCTGAGGACAGTTTTTGTCTGGATGTCGACTCAAACGTCCGTTTCTCTGTTTGGGTTTCATTCTGTGAGATTTACAACGACAACATCCACGACCTGCTGGAGCAGGTGTGTGTGTGTGTGTGTGTGTGTGTGTGTGTGTGTGTGTGTGTGTGTGTGTGTGTGTGTGTGTATGTGTGTGTGTGTGTGTGTGTGTGTGTGTGTGTGTGTGTGTGTGTGTGTGTGTGTGTCGTTGATCTGACATTGATCTGTCATTGATCAGGTTCCCAGTGGACACCACAAGAGGACGGTTCTGCGTCTGTCTCAGGACGTCAAAGGAAACTCGTTCATCAAAGGTAACGTCTATTTTAATTTGATCAGAATCACATTTCTTTACTTTATTGTGTTTCATGTTCCTGTGTGTACATCTTTGTTTCTACTCACTGAATGAAGGTTAAAGATTCTGTAAACGATTTGATTTAACTGCTAAATATTTACTCAAATAGATTTTAACACTTCCTGTTTCTAAAGCTTCTAAAAACTAATTAAACTTCTTTATAAAACCCTCAGAAATGTAAACAATGTTTATTATTCGTGAATATTTGTGACGGCACATGATCAAATATAAGCTGAGCTTTACTGTCTCGGCCCAGCTTTGTTGTGTAATAACGTTCTCGTACCACAGGATGGCAGCAGATACATTTACTGTGTGTGGAACCCTCAACACAGTGTGTGTGTGTGTGTGTGTGTGTGTGTGTGTGTGTGTGTGTGTGTGTGTGTGTGTGTGTGTGTGGCGCCATGTCTCAGACCTGAGGTGGGTCCAGGTGAACGGGTCTGAAGAGGCCTACAGAGTGCTGAAGATCGGGAAGAAGAACCAGAGCTTCTCCTCCACCAGACTGAACCATGTGTCCAGCAGGAGGTCCGCTCTTGTACTTTACTACAGTTTCTGCTTGTGACTGTAAACTTGAACCCTCAAGGAGTTTACGGTTTCTGTTACGGTCACATTTTTCTCTCTGTGTTCTTGATTTTCAAAATAAAAGTCCTGCTCCTCTATGGAAACAGAACCATCATGACGGTTTATTTGTGGAGGGATTTTAAATGAGACATGATTATGAAATGTCGCAATTTTAAGATTAGTTTTGGTTTCTTTTTCTGATGGAAGCGTTCGTCTCACACGATGTGTTCAAGGACCGTCTGAGAGATGAAAATCTGACGTTTTTTTTACAGCTTCTGGCTGATGAGCGGTGTTGTTTTTGTGATCGTGTCTCTGCAGCCACAGCATCTTCTCCATCAGGATCCTCCGAGTGGACGACGTCGGCGTTCCCAGAGTCCTCGGCATCAGCGAGTAAGACTGTTAAACTTGAAGGGACGAGGTCATCGCTGTATGAAGCAGTGATTCTCAGCTGGTGGGACCCGTTTTCAGTGGGTCGCGGGGGAAAAAACCCTGTGCTTTTATTTTGAAGGTGATTTTTTTTATTCAGCGGAGTGCCGTCTATTCACACTCCTTAACAGTATCTGGCGTTAATGCCTTGTAATGCTAGTATCAGAGGAGGAACTGAAGACATGTCGGAGGACATCAAACAGACCACAGATGGAGTTTAGGCAAGAGGTCATTCTGCATCACATGGACGAATCTACAGACGTCACAAACAGAGCAGCTTATCTGTTTCCGTGGGACGTGTGGGGGACGGGGACAGACAGGAACATGTCTCTGCACTAGAGAGCTCTGAACTGTTCAGGCTGCTCGGCATGATGCTGGGTCCAGACCAGCTGAGGACCTCTGGTGTAAAGGATGTCCATAATGATCGTAATGATGTGTCTCTGTGAGGTTGTCTCTGTGCGACCTGGCCGGATCCGAGCGCTGCTCTCGGACTCGCAACACTGGGGAGCGACTGAAGGAGGCGGGAAACATCAACAGCTCTCTGCTGACGCTCGGGAAGTGCATCAACTCCATGAGGCTGAACCAGCACACCAAGTAGGACCTCCGAGTCTGGGACCGCTTGAACCAGAACCATCGGGACGCGCAGGGTGACCGGGTCTGATGGGTTGTTTCTCTCTGCAGGGTCCCGCACCACGTCCCCTTCAGGGAGTCCAAGCTCACGCACTTCCTGCAGTTCTTCTTCTGTGGTGGCGGCCGCGTCTCCATGGTGGTCAACATCAACAGGAACTCGTTCTGCTTCGACGAGACGCTCAACGTCCTCAAGTTCTCCGCCCTCGCCCAGAAGGTCGGTACTGATTCAGTGTTCCTCCACTGAGGTTCTGAATGCAGCACTGTGACTCTCTCTCTGGTCCAGGTGGTGGTCTTGAAGTCGAGGCCGATGGTCCCAGACGGCGTCCCCCACAATTCGGCCATGGAGCTGTCGCTAATCATCGAGGACGCCGACCGCCGCAGAAAGGTGTCGGGGCGGGGCAGGAAGAGCTCGCTGGTCGCCTGGGAGAAGACTCTGGAGGATGTGGTGGAGGATGAGGACGATGAGGAGGATGAGGAGGAGGAGGAGGAGGAGGAGGAGGAGGAGGACGATGAGGAGAGTCCGATAGAAGGAACAGTGCTGGAGGCAGGAGGTGAGGAAGACGAGGAGGAGGAAGGTGACAGGACCATGGAGGGAGAAGAGACGGTAATGATCTAACTTAAGCTATTTCTGTTTTCTAGAGAAGTTTTATTCTCTTAAAATCCATGAACAGTGTGTGTGTGTGTGTGTGTGTGTGTGTGTGTGTGTGTGTGTGTGTGTGTGTGTGTGTGTGTGTGTGTCAGCACTCGGACAGAGAGGCGGCGCTGCGTTTGGTGCTGGAGGCTCAGATCAGAGAGGAAGTCTGCGCTGAGTTCATGGAGCTCTACAACAAGATGGAGAAAGACTACAGGTAACGTGATCATGTGACTGAACTACAGCACATCACATGACTGTGACGTGACAGCGTGTTTGAATGTGTGTGTGTCAGTGAGCGTCTGGAGAAGGAGAAGGAGATCCTCGAGGAGCGAGCTGATGAAAGAATGGAGATCCTAAAGAAGCTCGTCAGTAAGCCGGTCGACCTGTCGATCGGCAGCACCGGCCAGCAGGTGACCAATAGCACCTGAGTGTCATTGCTGGTGATCATCAGTCATCAATGACGAGCATCGCTGATCAGTTTGATGATTGTCAGGAGGAGGCCGATCTGTTGGAGATCTTCAGTTCAGTGACTGAAGACCTGGAGAAGATCAGAGAGGACGCGCAGAGTGTTCACCGCTGTCTGACTGAGCACACACACACTGCAGGTACACACACACACTGCAGGTACACACACACACACACACACTGCAGGTACACACACACACACACTGCAGGTACACACACACACACACTGCAGGTACACACACACACACACTGCAGGTACACACACACACACACACACACACTGCAGGTACACACACACACACACACTGCAGGTACACACACACACACACACACACACACTGCAGGTACACACACACACACTGCAGGTACACACACACACACACACACACACACACTGCAGGTACACACACACACACACACACACACTGCAGGTACACACACACACACACACACACTGCAGGTACACACACACACACTGCAGGTACACACACACACACACACTGCAGGTACACACACACACACACACTGCAGGTACACACACACACACACACACACACACTGCAGGTACACACACACACTGCAGGTACACACACACACACACACTGCAGGTACACACACACACTGCAGGTACACACACACACTGCAGGTACACACACACACACACTGCAGGTACACACATACACACTGCTGGTACACACACACACACACTGCAGGTACACACACACACACTGCAGGTACACACACACTGCAGGTACACACACACACACTGCAGGTACACACACACACTACAGGTGCACACACTCACTGCAGGTACACACACTCACTGCAGGTACACACACACACACACTGCAGGTACACACACTGCAGGTACACACACTGCAGGTACACACACACACACACACACACACACACTGCAGGTACACACACACACACTGCAGGTACACACACACTCACTGCAGGTACAGACACACACACACACACTGCAGGTACACACACACACACACACACACACACACTGCTGGTACACACACACACACACACTGCTGGTACACACACACACACACACACACACACACTGCAGGTACACACACACACACTGCAGGTACAGACACACTCACTGCAGGTACACACACACACTGCAGGTGCACACACACACACACACACTCTCAGCTCCTGGTTGTTGTTGATGTGACGTTGTCCTCTGTGCAGAGCTGGAGGAGCTGCGATTGGAGAAGCAGAGCTCACATGACCAACTGCTGGAGGCCAAAGAGGTAGTGTCTTCTTCTGTGGTGTCTGCTGTGCTTTGGTGCATCTGAAATGATGTTTGTCACGTTGTTCACGATGTGCTTTATCAATAAAGTTATTTTGTTTTCCAGAGTCTGAAGCAGCAGCAACACAAGTTATCAGAGCTGATGGAGATGAGTCAGCAGAAAGACGACGTCATCAAGGAGCTGAAGAACGAGAGCAACGCCGACGTAAACACTTCACACGTTAATGTCAGACGATAATAAGATCAGAGCAGCGACGCAGCGCCTCCTGTACTACACAGGTTTGGTTTCTGTGGTGGTTTGCTTATGTTGGCGAGCAGCACTGATCGCTGCTGAACTTTCAGTCTTTCAGTGTTTTAAGTTTTGTTTTGCTTCTTCTGACTGAAGCCTTCGTTGCACATGATGTGTTCAAGGACCGTCGGAAAACTGTTATTCTGATGATAATGAGGTTTTTTCCAGCTTCTGGCTGATAAACGGGGTCGTTCTGGATATTTATATTTATAGAAAACATGCTTTTCTATCCTGCTGATGAAGTGTATATTCTCCTGTTATTTCATCAAACCTCACATGAAGTCATGTGGCCCTGTGGTCATGTGATCATGAGGATTAACAATCTGTTCATCTGCTGCTGAATGATTTCCCAGAATAAGTTCACGATTAAAAGATTGATCTTCCCCGGACCAGTAAAAGCAGTGACTAATGAACCACCTCCTTCTTTCAGAAGGCTCTGGTGGAGCGTCTGAGGACGACGAGAGGAGAGGAGGAGAAGGAGGAGAGCAGGAAACGCCAGCGTGAAGCTCTGGAGGAAGGAGAGGAAAGAGGACCGGCAAAGAGGAGAGGTGAGAGGAGGAGGAGGAGGAGGAGGAGGAGATGAAAGGATGGGGCTTACTCCTTATTATTTTAACTCTAAAGTCTTTCTTGCTTCTCCTCCGTCTCCTCAGTGCTGGAGGAGGAGATCTGGAGGCTGCAGGAGGAAAACGATAAGAAGGAGGAAACCATCGTCGAGCTGAGGAAGAGGGAGGAGAGGAAGAAGGGCCTGGAGGAGGAGCTGAGGAGACGAGAGGAGGAGGTGGAGAAGCTGGAGAAGGAGCAGGAGCTGACGGGTAGGAGAGCTGAATCGACAGGACAGCTCGTGGGCCGACTGCTCAGCCGCTCAGCGGTCGGATGTTCGATCCCCGACTCCGCTGGTCGTCATGTGTCCGTCACTTCACACTCGCATAGTTGCTGCTTGCTCTCGCATCGCTCCTCAAACTAGTTACTGCACAGATGTCCTGCAGCTTCAGCCCTTCTTCTCTCACTATGGCTCTTTCTGTCCTCCTCCTCTCCTCCCCTCCTCCTCTCCTCCCCTCCTCCCCTCCTTCCCTCCTCCTCTCCTCCTCTCCTCCCCTCCTCCCCTCCTCCTCCGTCATCCCCTCCTCCCCTCCTCCCGTCATCCCCTCCTTCCCTCCTCCTCTCCTCTCCTCCTCCTCTCCTCCCCTCCTCCTCTCCTCCCCTCCTCCTCCCTCCTCCCCTCCTCTCTCCCCTCCTCCCGTCATCCCCTCCTTCCCTCCTCCTCTCCTCCTTCTCTCCTCCTCTCCTCCCCTCCTCCCCTCCTCTCCTCCTCCTCTCCTCCCCTCCTCCTCCCTCCTCTCCTCCTCCTCTCCTCCTCCTCTCCTCCCCTCCTCCTCCCTCCTCCCCTCCTCTCTCCCCTCCTCCCGTCATCCCCTCCTCCCCTCCTCTCCTCCTCTCCTCCTTCTCTCCTCCTCTCCTCCTCTCCTCCCCTCCTCCCCTCCTCTCCTCCTCCTCTCCTCCCCTCCTCCTCCCTCCTCTCCTCCTCCTCTCCTCCTCCTCTCCTCCCCTCCTCCTCCCTCCTCCCCTCCTCTCTCCCCTCCTCCCGTCATCCCCTCCTCCCCTCCTCTCCTCCTCCTCTCCTCCTCCCCTCCTCCCCTCCTCCCGTCATCCCCTCCTCCCCCCCTCCTCCTCCCCTCCTCCCGTCATCCCCTCCTTCCCTCCTCCTCTCCTCCCCTCCTCCTCCCTCCCCTCCTCCCGTCATCCCCTCCTCCTCTCCTCCTCTCCTCCCCTCCTCCCCTCCTCCTCCGTCATCCCCTCCTCCCGTCATCCCCTCCTTCTCTCCTCCCCCCCTCCCCTCCTCCCCTCCTCCTCCCCTCCTCCCGTCATCCCCTCCTTCCCTCCTCCCCTCCCCTCCTCCACCCCTCCTCCCGTCATCCCCTCCTCCCCTCCTCCCCTCCTCCTCCCCTCCTTCCCTCCTCCTCTCCTCTCCTCCTCCTCTCCTCTCCTCCTCCCCTCCTCCTCCCCTCCTCTCCTCCTCCCCTCCTCCTCCCCCCCTCCCCTCCTCTCCCCCCTCCTCCCCTCCTCCCGTCATCCCCTCCTCCTCCCCTCCTCCTCCCCTCTCCTCCCTCTCCTCCCCTCTCCTCTCTTCCCTCCTCCTCTCCTCCCCTCCTCCCCTCTTCCCTCTCCTCCTCTCCTCCCCCCTCGTAGATGTGGAGTGTCCAGCCTGTGCGTCTGTGTTGGAGTCTCTGGAGTGGCAGCAGAGGGAAACATCCAGATTGACGGAGGAGAACAAAGCTCTGGTTCACGGAGTCGTCCAGCTGCAGACGGAGGTACGAGGTCACTTCATTTGGTTCACCTGTCCAACATGAAGACAAAGAGATCCATCAAACGTTCACCTGTCCAACATGAAGACAAAGAGATCCATCAAACGTTCACCTGTTCAACATGAAGACAAAGTGATGCAACACACGTTTGCTGCTTTTGTTATTTCCAGGTGACCGGTCCCCAGAAGAAGCTCAAGGAGCAGACTGACAGGTCTGACAGCCTATCGCAGCAGCTGCACATTACAAAGACCCGCCTCCAGGACCTGGAGAGCCAATCGGAGGAGAAGGCCGACCGCATCAATGTTCTGACACAAGAAGTGGAGCGTCTGAAGCAGGAAGTCAAGGTTCTTCCTGTTCTTTCTCTGTTTACAATAACTGACTATTGATTGTTTGATTGTTTTTATGGCTTTGGATTGATCAGTTGAGCAGTTAATGAGTAAAGCAACAGTGTTGATTGATTGTTTCAGGAGGAGGGGCGGAGCAGCACTGATTGATTGATTGATTGATTGATTCAGGAGGAGGAGGGGCGGAGCAGCACTGATTGATTGATTGATTCAGGAGGAGGAGGGGCGGAGCAGCACTGACTGATTGATTGATTGATTGATTGATTGATTGATTCAGGAGGAGGAGGGGCGGAGCAGCACCGATTGATTGATTGATTGATTCAGGAGGAGGAGGGGCGGAGCAGCACTGATTGATTGATTGTTTCAGGAGGAGGAGGGGCGGAGCAGCACTGATTGATTGATTGATTCAGGAGGAGGAGGGGCGGAGCAGCACTGATTGATTGATTGATTCAGGAGGAGGAGGGGCGGAGCAGCACTGATTGATTGATTGATTGATTGATTCAGGAGGAGGAGGGGCGGAGCAGCAGCGGCGTTTTCCATGCCGCCATGGAGGAGCTGAAGAGGGAGAGCCAGGCAGCGCTGATGAGATCATCTCAGAAATCCCAACAGATCCAAGATCTGCAGAGAGGGAAAAGCCAACTGCAGGAATCGCTGACGCACAGGTAGACAGGAGGAGCCTGATGGGCGCATCAATATTGTCTTCAATCAGGTTTTATTGATGAATATACAACAGATCCAACAGGTGACAAGTAAGCAGCGTATCAGTTCATTTCAAAAGTATTAATCTCCTGTCCTCATCCTCCAGTGAAAACAGGTGTGTTGATCTCAGTGAGGAGTTAGCCAATCAGAAAGCGGAATTCACCGGTCGACTCCACAGCCTAAAGGAGGAGCTTGAGTCTGAGGGCGGAGCCCTGCGAGGGAGACTGGAGGAGATGGAGAAATCAGAGGAGGAAAGGAGGAGGAATCAGGACAGGGAGAAGGAAGGTGAGAAGATGAAAAACAATACAATCCACCGTAGAGCACGGTCGAGGAACCCGGTAGAGAGCGGTCCGAGGAACCCGGTAGAGAGCGGCCGAGGAACCCGGTAGAGAACGGTCGAGGAACCCGGTAGAGAACGAACGGTCGAGGAACCCGGTAGAGAACGAACGGTCGAGGAACCCGGTAGAGAACGAACGGTCGAGGAACCCGGTCGAGAACGAACGGTCGAGGAACCCGGTAGAGAACGAACGGTCGAGGAACCCGGTAGAGAACGAACGGTCGAGTAACCCGGTAGAGAACGAACGGTCGAGGAACCCGGTCGAGGAACCCGGTAGAGAACGGTCGAGGAACCCGGTAGAGAGCGGTCGAGGAAACCGGTAGAGAGCGGTCGAGGTACCCGGTAGGGAGTAGTCGCCATTCTTTCTCTTCATTCACGACTCCAGAGAAAACAGAACCTCATCGGTCCTTGATGGTTCGTCTACTAATCCGTCTTGAAATGTTTCTGTGTGTCAGAGCTGCAGCGAGTCGTGTCTGAAAAGGAGAAACTTGTAGAGAATGTCACAGTCAGACGGGAGACTCTGAGAACAGGTACCTTCATCATCTTCATCACCTGAAACAGTGGAGAACATTGTGTTAATGTGATCAGGAGATAAATCTGAACTTTCTCTTTCCATCAGAGCTGGAGCGTCTGAGGGAAGACCTGCGGAGGAGGGAGGAGGAGGAGGATGAGGAGGAGGAGGAGGAGGGAAGGAGCAGGCTGTTTGAGGCTGTGAGGGAAGAGATGGAGAGACTACAGAAGAAAGCCCCCAAAACTACAGGAGGAAGAGGAAGAGCTGCGATGTGCAGGTGTGTGTGTGTGTGTGTGTGTTATTAATGGGACATTTCACTGGTTGAGACATTTTTTAAATCTTAAGTTTCTATATTGATCTTACTGGTTTCAGTTTGTTTCTATGGCAACCTGTAGCGAGGTGAAACATCAGACACCTGTTCTGTGTGTGTGTGTGTGTGTGTGTGTGTGTGTGTGTGTGTGTGTGGTGTGTGTGTGTGTGTTTCAGGACCTGGTGTTCAGTGAGAACAAGAGAAACAAAGTGAGAGGAAACTGTCGAAACAACAAACAGGTGAGAAACAAAATACACCTGGAGAGAGAAGACAAAGGTTCCTT
>CM051708.1:20611018-20631018 GCA_028022725.1 Lycodopsis pacificus
GAGCAGTGGGCTGCCAATGACAGGCTCCTGGGGATATTATTATATTGTTATAGTTTAAACGACCCAACGCTATAGAAAATGTACAGTTTTTATGTAATAGTATATCATATAATATCACTGAAATAATGAGTACTTGACCTGTTATGATACTTCTCTACCTTTACTTTAGTAGAACTTTAATCTGAACACCCCTAAACCTAAACACATTGTCTTTAACATATATCATTCAAAGGGTATTTCCTGTAATTGTGTCCGTTGTCTCCAGCTAACGAGGACAAAAGCAGCTGATTGTTATACAATGAGTCACAAAACGATCAAACGTCAACTCCTCACCTCCGATCGGCGGGCTGATGAGGTAGGGGATGGCGTGGAGGAAGTAGACCACGCCCAGCGCCGAGGACAGGTACGGAGATCCCACCACGTCCGCCGTCACCACGGGGATCAGCGCCACGTAGGCGCCGTCGAAGTAACCGTAGAGGACGGCGAAGGGTACGAGGAGCGAGAAGGACCGGAGCAAAGGCGTGAAGAGACAACAGAGACCCTCCATCGCCACCGCCAAGACGTAGGACGCCAGACGGTACGGCTTCAGACACCTGGGACACCGAGACACACCGTTATACTTTAACACACTTTAACATATACGTTAACACACTTTGACATATACGTTAACATACTTTAACACACTTTACCATACGTTAACATACTTTACCATACTTTAACATATACGTTAACATACTTTAACATATACTTTAACATATACTTTAACATACGTCAACATACTTTAACATATACGTTAACATACTTTAACACACTTTAACATATACGTTAACACACTTTAACATATACGTTAACATACTTTAACACACTTTACCATACGTTAACATACTTTAACACACTTTACCATACTTTAACATATACGTTAACATACTTTAACATATACTTTAACATATACTTTAACATACGTCAACATACTTTAACATATACGTTAACATACTTTAACACACTTTAACATACGTTAACATACTTTAACATATACTTTAACATACGTCAACATACTTTAACATATACTTTAACGTACTTTAACATACTTTAACATACTTTAACGTACTTTAACATACTTTAACATACTTTAACACACTTTAACATACTTTAACATACGTCAACATACTTTAACATATACTTTAACATATACTTTAACATACGTCAACGTACTTTAACATATACTTTAACATATACTTTAACGTACTTTAACATATACTTTAACATATACTTTAACGTACTTTAACATACTTTAACACACTAACGCACTTTAACACACTTTAACGCACTTTAACATATACTTTAACATATACTTTAACATACTTTAATGTACTTTAACATACTTTAACATACTTTAACGTACTTTAACATATACTTTAACATACTTTAACATACTTCAACACACTTTAATATACTTTAATATACACTAAACTCTCTGAAACATTAATACTCTAAACTCTTTATACAAAGTGAGGATATTTATACAAAGTGAGGACATTTATACAAAGTGAGGACATTTATACAAAGTGAGGACATTTATAGAAATGGACATGAGACTCTGGGGGTCTTACCTCCGGTCCGTCAGCCAGCCAAAGGTGACGTTCCCCACGATGTCGAGGACACCCAGGATGGACATGAGGAAGGCGGCCTGCTGGTGGCGGACCCCGACGCTCAGAGCGTACGGCACCAGGTAGACGAAGGGGAGGCTGCAGCCGCTGGCCAGGAACAGGAAGGACACGGCCAGGCCCAGGAAGTCCGGCAGCAGCAGGAAGCGGTACTCCTTAATGGACAGGAAGCAGGAGCTGAAGCACCGCCTCCTCGGCAGCTGAGGGGCGGGGTTTCCCGCCATCAGCGGCAGGGGCACCGACGGCTCTTTGGGGAGTGTGACGGCGAGCTCGAGCTTTGACGAGACGAGACCACCTGCATCAGGAGACACAGAGGTTTATAACAAACCAGACTCATGGAGACACATTGTCCAGCACTGGTCCTCACCAAGTTTCTCCTCCCCCACTGACTCCGCCTCCTCTCCCTCCTCCCCCTCCCCGTCCCGCAGTCTGATTGGTCGGAGCAGGGCCCCGCAGACGCACAGGTTAGCGACGAAGGCGCTGAGGACGAGCAGCGCTCCTCTCCACGAGTACAACTCGATGAGCATCTGCACCGCCGGCGCCAGAACCAAGGTCCCGATCCCGCTGCCCGACATGGCGATACCGAACGCCAGCGCCCTCCGGTGGTGGAAGTAACAGCCCACCATGGCGATAGCCGGGGTGTAACAGAGGGCGAAGCCCAGACCTGGAGACAGAGGACAGTTTAGAAGTTGAGAGACTTTATGATAAGGGAAGACGTTTGTAGAAAGGAGGAACATTTTTTGGCACATTGAACGATTGAGGACATTACTGGGAAGTAAAGACAAACTACCCAAAGTCAGGACATTTAACAAACATGGAAACTATTCTGTGAAGTGAGGACATCTTTCAACGTGAGGACATCTTTCACCGTGAGGACATCTTTCAACGTGAGGACATCTTTCAATGTGAGGACATTTGTTGGAATATAAAAACAATATAGAAAGTGACCTCAGACCTGGAGAGTGAGGACACTCTGAATTGTGAGGTCATTTAATGTGAAGTGAGGACATTTTTGGACAGGTGAGGACAATATTAGTGTGAGGACCTGTCAGGACTCCCAACGTGAGGTAGAGGAGCTCCAGACTGGTGGTGAAGGAGCTGAGGAGGAGTCCAACGGAGGACAGGAGTCCACCGAGCATCACGGCCACCCGGCAGGACCAACGGTTACCAACCAGGCTGCCGACCGGAGCTACACACACACACACACACACACACACACGTCAGCCAGCTGTGTGGACGTGGACCAGTCCGTCCACCGGTGTCCCCGGTGTACTGACCACAGAGCATGGTGGTGCAGTCCACCAGGCTGTGGATCCAGGCCGTCGCAGCGTAGTCGGCTCCAAAATGAGCCTGAAACTCCACGAAGAAGATGGAGATGCACCTGCAGACAGGAAGTGACATCATCGACCAATCAGTGAGGAGCGATGGTCAGCGCTGAGTCAGCAGCACACAGGTGTCAGGTGTGTGTGAGTGTTATGCAACAGTGACACGGCTCCTGTTGTCTGTTGTGTAACTGGACACCAGTCCAAACTGGTCTGACTGAGTAACGTGGAGACACGTTGACCAGTAACACGTTTCCTCAGTTATTCATCAGCTTCTTCTTCTCTCCTTCAATAATGAACCGTTACCTGAGGAACTCCTTGAACCCGTGGTCACAGTGTGCACGTACGTGCACTTTTACTTCAAAACGTGACGTTAGTGATTTAAAGAGCAGCTGTTGGTTTGAAACGTGTCGTCTCTCTGAGGCTGTTTGTTCAGGTGTCAGAGTCTCACACACACACACACACACACACACACACACACACACACACACACACACACACACACACACACACTCACACTCACACTCACACACACACACACACACACACACACACACACACACACACACACACACACTCACTCACTCACACAGACAGGTCAATCAGTTGATTATTTTTGTTTGTGTCACTTTGCAAACAATATTCAGCAGTTATAATCTAGAAGAGTAGATAATATATAATATAATATATATTATAATATACATATAATATATATTATAATATACATATAATATATATTATAAATATGATATATATTATATATATAATATGATATATATATCATATGATATATATTATATATATAATATGATATATATATAATATATATCATATAATATATATCATATTATATATATCATATTATATATATAATATGATATATATTTTTATTATTACAGTTTTGAATAAACAAATGAATGACTTTGTTTTTGATGAAGTGAAGGAATTTAAAACATGTTGTTGATCATCAGCTGTAAGACAACCTGTGTGTGTGTGTGTGTGTGTGTGTGTGTGTGTGTGTGTGTGTGTGTGTGTGTGTGTGTGTGTGTGTGTGTTGGCAGACATTAGTCAACAAGTGTGAAACAGACTAACTATTCATAGACGTTACTGGAGATGTTGTTGTTGATCAGCTGTTGTGTTGATCTTCTTTCGTTCAATCATAATAATCATAATGTAACATAATGAAACATAATGAAACAAAGTAACATAAAGTAACATAATGTAACAAAGTAACATAATGAAACATAATGTAACATAATGAAACATAATGAAACAAAGTAACATAAAGTAACATAATGAAACATAATGTAACATAAAGTAACATAAAGTAACATAATGAAACATAAAGTAACAAAGTAACATAATGAAACATAAAGTAACATAAGGTAACATAAAGTAACATAATGAAACATAATGTAACATAAAGTAACATAATGAAACATAAAACATAATGAAACATAATTAAACATAATTAAACATAATGTAACATAAAGTAACATAATGAAACATAATGAAACATAATGTAACATAATGAAACATAATGTAACATAAAGTAACATAATGAAACATAAAGTAACATAATGTAACATAAAGTAACATAATGAAACATAATGAAACATAAAGTAACATAATTAAACATAATGTAACATAAAGTAACATAATTAAACATAATGAAATATAAAGTAACATAATGTAACATAAAGTAACATAATGAAACATAAAACATAATGAAACATAAAGTAACATAATTAAACATAATGTAACATAAAGTAACATAATGAAACATAATGTAACATAAAGTAACATAATGAAACATAAAGTAACATAATGTAACATAAAGTAACATAATGAAACATAAAGTAACATAATGAAACATAAAACATAATGAAACATAAAGTAACATAATTAAACATAATGTAACATAAAGTAACATAATGAAACATAATGTAACATAAAGTAACATAATGTAACATAATGTAACATAATGAAACATAATCTTCTGACAGATAGAACGCTCTCATTCAGACTCCACGTCTCCACTAACCTGTTTCTACTGTGAACTCCAGCTTGTTCTACGATGCTTTTATTGTGGAACTCTTGAAACAGGAAGCTGTTCCTGTAAATCTAAGCTTCCAGGTTCTTAAAGTGTTCTCCTGTTGCTCAGAGGATCTTTGTCTGTTAGAACATCTAGAACATCTGATATTAAAGAACGTCTGTGAGTGAAGAACACGCTCTTCAGACTCAGACTGTAAACTGAATGCAGTTGAAGTGGAGACGTGTTTTTAATTACAGAGGAATGTTCTCCAACGTGTTTTTATGTTTCAGTCGAGGATCAAGTTTCTAAAAACAAGAACCTTTTGAGACACGTTTAGTTTTAAAGAACATTTCAGACATTCAATGAAACATAAACAATAAACATCAAAAGCAAAAAAAACACATTCATGGAAATACAATTAAACTTTCTAAACTCTGTGTGTGTGTGTGTGTGTGTGTGTGAGAGTGAGTGTGTGTGTGTGTGTGTGTGTCACCTCGTCACTGCCCGTGTGCAGACCGTCACCATGAAGCAGCAGCCTACGATCACCCAGCCCCATCCTCCGTCCAGAGGCTCCACCGCACCGCTCCGCCGCTTCCCATCAGCCATTGCTGCAGCTGTGAGCCGGTCTCTGGTCCTGGTCCTGGTCCTGGTCTCGAGTCCTGACCCTGAGGCGTCTGGCTCCAGAGACTAACCCTCAGTCCTGGTCTGCTTCTCTCCTTCAGAAGTTGATTCACACACCAGTGGATTTAAAGAAGTGGATCTGGATCTGGGTCCTGCAGGACTCACTCCCAGGAGAGCTGAGCAGCAGTGAAGAACGAGTAGAGAACAAACGTCCTCTTCTGTGTGAGACTCCGGTTAAAACGCCTCTGGGGTCAATCAGCTCCAGCTGACCGTTAATCATTAACCGGGAGGTGACGAGATGCTAACGAGCGCTCCCAGATGCTCTTCTGCCCTTAAATCCTCTGGAGTCCTCGAACCAAGCGCTCCCTCCTCCACAGCATCAACAACACGTGTGGCTGGGACAGGGAGCGCTTCATTCCCCTCCTCTGACCCCTCCCTGCTGAGGGGGGAGGGGTCAGAGGAGGAGAGGTGTCGGCTGTCAGAAAAGAGGCGCGCCCACAAAGATCCTCCAGCAGTCATGGACCACATCCCAGAGTTATTTATGTCCTCAGAGGCCAGGACCAAGACCAGGGTCATACAGGACCAGGAGCAAACAGGACCAGGACCAGGAGCAAACAGGACCAGGACTAGGAGCAAACAGGACCAGGGTCAAACAGGACCAGGACCAGGGTCAAACAGGACCAGGAGCAAACAGGACCAGGACTAGGAGCAAACAGGACCAGGGTCAAACAGGACCAGGACCAGGGTCAAACAGGACCAGGAGCAAACAGGACATGAACACACATTAACACACATTGATCCTCAGAGTTCTTCACAGTGTGAACACTTTGACCCTCACATGAGAAGAGGAGAGAGAGGTTGAAGGGACTGAAGGGCTAGTTGAGTCGCAGTAGTAGTCGTAGTCGTAGTAGTAGCCACAGAGGGAGTATTAGTACATGACTGTTAGTAGTATAATTAGCATGTTCTCTTACTGTGTGTGTACTTTGTTTCTTTATTTGTTGCACACTTTTTATTTATAGTTTTTCCAAAGATGCATTTATGAAATCTATAAATTAATATTTTGAGATGCTGAACTGAAAGCGTTCGGCAACGAACCTTTTATTTTGAAACTGTTGTTTCTTTTATCAGCTTTTATTTTGTATCACATCCACCGGATGTTTGCTAATGAACGGAAACTTGACGTGAGCACGTTTCCGGTTTCTGGAGCTAAACGAAGTCAAATATTTTTAAACGAGTTCAATCGCAGTATAAGTATATTTTTATAGTGTATTTGTACTCGTATTCTGTTATAAGTTGTAGTTTTATGTAGTATAATCTGTGTTTAAAAACTCCGGGATCGTTTTGTGTTGAACGACAGATGAACCCGGAACATCAACAAAGGTTCCGTTAAAGAACCTCCGACATGTTCTCCGGTTCTCCCCCCAGGAACAGGCTCCTGTTAGCTGCTCTAAGTGTGCTCCTGACCCGCCTCTCCTGCTCCTCTCTCTCGGTACCGGACGTTCCAAACATCGCTGCGTTCTTCGGAACCAAGACCCGCTACGAGGACGTGAACCCGCACGTGCTGCGTGACGCGTTGTCCGTGAACACTTCCGTGTTGAGACCTCCGACCTCCGAGCGATGCTCTCCGGTCCACCTCACCGCCGTCATCCGGCACGGGAGCCGGTACCCGACCGTCAAGAACATCCGGAGGATCCAGAGCCTCAGCGAGCTGGTCCGGAGAGAAGCGACCAGAGGGTCCGGAGGGTTAGGGGGGTCCGGAACCTGGTCCAGAGGGTCTGGAACCTGGCTCCAGGACCTCCAGAGATGGGAGAACTGGTACACCGAAGACATGGACGGTGAGCACCGGGGGGTCCAACAGTAGATATATACTGAGAATAATAAAATGAAATGATCCTCTTCCTCTCCCCTTCTCCTCTCTCTCTCCTCCTCTCCCTCCTCTCTCCTTCTCCTCTCTCTCCTCCTCTCCCTCCTCTCCCCTTCTCCCCTTCTCCTCTCTCTCTCCTCCTCTCCCTCCTCTCTCCTTCTCCTCTCTCTCCTCCTCTCCCTCCTCTCTCCCCTTCTCCTCCTCTCCCTCCTCTCTCCCCTTCTCCTCTCTCTCCCCTTCTCCTCTCTCTCCTCTCCTCCTCTCTCCCCTTCTCCTCTCTCTCCTCCTCTCCTCTCTCCTTCTCCTCCTCTCCCTCCTCTCTCCTTCTCCTCTCCCTTCTCCTCTCCCTCCTCTCCCCTTCTCCTCTCTCTCCTCCTCTCCCTCCTCTCCCCTTCTCCTCTCTCTCCTCATCTCCTTCTCCTCTCTCTCCTCCTCTCCCCTTCTCCTCTCCCTCCTCTCTCCCCTCTCTCCTCCTCTCCCTCCTCTCTCCTTCTCCCCTTCTCCTCCTCTCCTTCTCCTCTCTCCTCCTCTCTCTCCTTCTCCTCTCTCTTCTCCTCTCCCTCCTCTCTCCCCTTCTCCTCTCTCGCCTCCTCTCCTTCTCCTCTCTCTCCTTCTCCTCTCCCTCCTCTCTCCTTCTCCTCTCCCTTCTCTCTCCTTCTCCTCTCTCTCCTTCTCCTCTCCCTCCTCTCTCCTTCTCCTCTCTCTCCTCCTCTCCTTCTCCTCTCCCTCCTCCTCTCCTTCTCCTTCTCCTCAGGTCAGCTGGTGATGAAGGGTAGGGAGGACCTCCGTCAGCTGTCTGTGCGTCTCTCCCTGTTGTTCCCGTCTCTCCTCTGTGAGGAGAACATGAGGAGGATCAGTTTGAGGAGCAGCTCGAAGCATCGCTGTGTGAGCAGCGTGGAGGCGTTTCAGGAAGGTCTGCAGCGTCACTGGAGACGCAGAGGTCAGAGGTCAAGCTCTACTAATACCTCACTGTGGAAGTACTCTGTTACAGTATAAGTGTTGTGTTTCGATATAAGTACTCTGTTACAGCAGTAGTGCTCTGTTACAGCAGTAGTGCTCTGTTACAGTAGTAGTGTTCTGTTACAGTAGAAGTGTTGTGTTACGATATAAGTACTCTGTTACAGTAGTAGTGCTCTGTTACAGTAGTCGTGCTCTGTTACAGTAGTAGTGTTCTGTTACAGTAGAAGTGTTGTGTTACGATATAAGTACTCTGTTACAGTAATAGTGCTCTGTTACAGTAGTAGTGTTCTGTTACAGTAGCAGTGTTGTGTTACGATATAAGTACTCTGTTACAGTAGTAGTGTTCTGTTACAGTAGTAGTGTTCTGTTACAGCAGTAGTGTTCTGTTACAGTAGTGGTACTCTGTTACAGTAGTAGTGCTCTGTTACAGTAGTAGTGTTCTGTGACAGTAGTAGTGTTCTGTTACAGTAGTGGTACTCTGTTACAGTAGTAGTGCTCTGTTACAGTAGTAGTGTTCTGTTACAGTAGTGGTACTCTGTTACAGTAGTAGTGCTCTGTTACAGTAGTAGTGTTCTGTTACAGTAGTAGTGTTCTGTTACAGTAGTAGTGCTCTGTTACAGTAGTAGTACTCTGTGACAGTAGTAGTGTTCTGTTACAGTAGTGGTACTCTGTTACAGTAGTAGTGTTCTGTTACAGTAGTGGTACTCTGTTACAGTAGTAGTGTTCTGTTACAGTAGTGGTACTCTGTTACAGTAGTAGTGTTCTGTTACAGTAGTGGTACTCTGTTACAGTAGTGGTACTCTGTTACAGTGGTAGTGTTCTGTTACAGTGGTAGTGTTCTGTTACAGTAGTAGTGTTCTGTTACAGTAGTGGTACTCTGTTACAGTGGTAGTGTTCTGTTACAGTGGTAGTGTTCTGTTACAGTAGTAGTGTTCTGTTACAGTAGTGGTACTCTGTTACAGTAGTAGTGTTCTGTTACAGTAGTGGTACTCTGTTACAGTAGTGGTACTCTGTTACAGTAGTGGTACTCTGTTACAGTAGTAGTGCTCTGTTACAGTAGTGGTACTCTGTTACAGTAGTGGTACTCTGTTACAGTAGTAGTGTTCTGTTACAGTAGTGGTACTCTGTTACAGTAGTGGTACTCTGTTACAGTAGTAGTGCTCTGTTACAGTAGTGGTACTCTGTTACAGTAGTGGTACTCTGTTACAGTAGTAGTGTTCTGTTACAGTAGTGGTACTCTGTTACAGTAGTAGTACTCTGTGTGGCATCACAAGGGGACAGGTTGTGGAGGGGCGCTACATCCTCACCTAGGATCAGTGCCCACAACCCAAAATGGCCGCCGGGCTAGAGACTACAACTCCCAGACTGCCTCATCATGCACCCAGCTGCAGGTGCTTAAGGCCCCTAATTGAGGCAGGGCTGGGAGACTGAATAAAGGGGAGAGCACCACGGCTACCTGGAGGAACACATACCAAGGACTTTGCAGGGTTGGAGTACTTTTTTGATGAAGAAACCACTTTCTCCTCCGGGACGCTTTATGTTGATTCATGGACTTTTTTGTTGGATTTGTGATTTTGGAGTTAAAGGAACTGCCAGGGGGCCGGACCAATAAACCTTTATTTGTGTTTATACGGTCTGATTGTGCCTGTTTTACGCTCTCTTTTGCACTGCCCCACCCTAGGGACAACCCGTGACACTACATCTGTTACAGAGCTAACTCACCAGCTGGACGATGATTTGATGCGTTTCTTCGAGCGGTGCCGTGGTTACGTGGAGGGCGTGGAGAAGAACCTCACGGCTCTGATGGAGGTCGAGAAGTTCAAACATGGAGAAGAGATGAAGACTGTGAGGAGGAGGGTGGAGGAGAGACTAGGTCTTCATCAGGACGCTCTCACACCAGGTCAGACTCACTCAGAGAGCGAGAGACACACACTCACACTCTCTCACACTCACACACACACACACACTCTCTCACACACTCACACTCACACTCTCACACACTCGCACACTCACACACACACACACACACACTCGCACTCGCACACACACTCACTCGCACACACACTCACACTCTCACACACACACACTCACACTCTCTCACACTCACACACACACACACACTCTCTCACACACTCACACTCACACTCGCACACACTCACACACTCACACACACACACACACACACTCGCACTCGCACACACACTCACTCGCACACACACTCACACTCTCACACACACACTCACTCGCACTCACACACACTCGCACTCACTCACGCACTCGCACGCACGCACTCGCACACACTCGCACTCACTCACACACTCGCACTCGCACGCACGCACGCACTCGCTCACACACTCGCACTCGCACTCACTCACACACACGCACTCGCACGCACACACTCACACTCACACACACACACACACTCACTCGCACTCACACTCTCACACACACACTCGCACACACACTTGTACTCTCACACCAGGTCAGACTCAGTCGGAGAGAGATGCACGCTCACACTGGCGTACACACACACTCGCACTCACACACTTACACACACAAAGTTTTCTCACTTGGTTTTACTTCCAGGTTTTGGACTTTATTCATTCTATTATCTTGAAATTAGTTCTCAGAACTTTGACTTTAGATTTTTGCTTTATTCTAAATATGCTAATTCATATTTTTGCTCAGCGGAAACGGAGCCACTGGTCTCTGGTCTGGTCTCGTGTAGATTGTCCCTCTGTGTCTCCTGTAGATTGACGCGTGTCCCTCTGTGTCTCCTGTAGATTGACGCGTGTCCCTCTGTGTCTCCTGTAGATTGACGCGTGTCCCTCTGTGTCTCCTGTAGATTGACGCGTGTCCCTCTGTGTCTCCTGTAGATTGACGCGTGTCCCTCTGTGTCTCCTGTAGATTGACGCGTGTCCCTCTGTGTCTCCTGTAGATTGACGCGTGTCCCTCTGTGTCTCCTGTAGATTGACGCGTGTCCCTCTGTGTCTCCTGTAGATTGACGCGTGTCCCTCTGTGTCTCCTGTAGATCTGGTAGAAGCTGCCTTTTTCTTGTGTTCCTACGAGCTCTCCATCAAATCTCTTCACTCCTCGTGGTGTTTCCTGTTTGATGAAGACGATGCAAAGGTAAGAAATTCCAAATAGAAGAGCCCGAGTGGAGAGTCTTGTCTCACAGAGGATCTCTGGTCTGATTAATATACGTAGAACCATAAATACTTTAAAGCAGTGATTCTCAACTGGTGGTGCCTGAAAACATATATTTTTTTTAAAATCCTGTGCTTTTATTTTGAAGGTGATTTTTTAGTGCCGTCTAGTCACACTTGCACACGACGCCCCCAAATTTGGGGGCTCTCGGGCTTAGAGGGGGTTGCAAATATCGTCCATAAAAAACTCCTTTTGATGGCGATTATTGCCCATGTGTACATTTTATATACCGGATTAAACAGCAACGTATGGGCAACACGATCATAGAAGTCACTTTTTACACACTCCAAACACAACTATACACGACTAATATAAGCAACTCCAACATGTGGCATAAAACCACGTATTCCTGGACTCAAATCTGCGTTTTATTTCCTGCGCTTCGATATTCAAACAACAAGCTAACGGCTAATCAATACATCGCCTAGCATTAGAATTTGACGCAGAACCCATGAATTCGGTTTTTCTGTCCGTGAACCAGTACAAAGAACAAAGTACACAACAGTTCCCTTCACCGGAAACATCATCGCATCTGCTTCCCTTCATGAAGAATCAGAGCTCGAGTCATCGTTGGCAGACGATGAACTAAAAAGTATTTTCAGTCACAGGATGTTGATTCAAATAAATAATGTAGTGTCAATCCATTATTAGTCCGAGGTATTGATCAGTGGAGCTTTAACTCTTCTTGTGTTGTAATAGTTCATCTTCATATGTGATGTGCAGGTGTTGGAGTACAAGTCTGACCTGAAGCAGTACTGGATGCGTTTTCATGGTCATGTGATCAACAGTCTGTCCAGCTGTCCTCTGTTCCATCACGTCTTCAGGACTCTGGACAGAGCTGGACGTCCCCGCAGGTCTGTGACCTCACCAGTTATTGTTATGAATTCAGTATTATATCAGGAACTTTATCATTGTCATAATAATACTTATTAACTAATATGTATTATTATCAAGTCATTATTTATCTATTATAATAATAATTATTACAAATTACTATAAATTATCATTATTTGTAATAGTATAAATATTATTATTTAAATTTGTATCATGATATTTAAAATGATCCGTGATGAATCTGTAAACTGTGAATTCAAACTCTTATTCTGAAGGATCAGAGGACAGGAAGCTGACAGAAGTGTGCTTTATTGTCATCAGGTCCACCGACGCTCCTCCTGAGCCGGCCTCCATCCTGATTGGTCACGCCGAGACGCTCCTCCCCCTCCTCTCCCTGCTGGGACTCTACAAGGACGAGACTCCGCCCACCGCTGACAATTACCACTCACAGCACGGTAGGAAGCCCCGCCCCCCACGTCCAATCAGAGGATGGCACGATCCGCCTGACGTTCTTCTTCTGTGGTTCTCAGGCAGAAGCTTCCGGTCCGGTCTCATCGTCCCGTACGCCGCCAACCTGCTCTTCGTCCTGTACGACTGCCAGCGCGGCCCACGGCTGCAGCTGCTCGTCAACGAGTCGCCGGTTCGATTCCCGGGTCTGGAGACGGAGGACGCGCCGCTGTACCGGGACGTCCGGGCCGTGTACCGCCACCTGCTGGACGGCTGCGACTTCCACAGGGAGTGCGAGGGGACGAGCGGCGGCCGGGGACCAAACATTGAACTCTGAGGCGGCAGGTAGAGACGGTGAAGACACGAGGCCTTAATCAATACATCGATTTACTGAAACTAGTGTCCACAGCTCAGCGCCTCCTGCTGGGGAGAAACTGAACAGATTCATCAATCCGTCTGCTTTAACATCACGTCATGAGTTCTTCTTCACATACTAAAAAGGGTTTAAAGGTAAAAAACTGATTGTTTTTTTGCATCAAAGCTGTTTCGCCGTGTCAACCTCTGCAAGCCCCGCCCCTTTCCTGTGTCAACCAATGACATGTGAGCAGTAGTCATCGGAGAGAGACAGTCGATGTCTGATCTTTTCAGTTCGTTGCAGCTTCATTTAGTTTCGTGTTGAAGTTCGTCTCGTCACTGTGAACGTAGCGATGTCAGCGACGAACATCGTATCTTCAGAGAGAACGTGATGTCGTCTGTCTAAAGACAAACTTGACACTTTCAAACGGGATCAAACTTTATGCGTCTCTGTTGACGAGCGGCCACATTTCTTCTGGATTAAGGTCCCAAAGTCGTCCACTGAGATGCTTTTAAAAGTTTTAAAAATATTTTGTTTCAAATTTTTCAATCTCATAAACCTGCAGTTTCTTCTTCCCGTTTCCACATCTGGAGTCAAACACAGAAACACGATTCAATCAGCAGTTAATGAATTGTATTAATTATAAAAATACTGTTTTCAATGTTATCTCATCATTTATTTATTTCCGTGATGATTCATAACTTGAGGATAAAAGAGCGTCACAGATATTACTGACCTTATTTTGGGTCTTTTATTTTGGTGAAGTGACCCTTTAATCTTTAAGAGTCACTTCAGGCCTCATCTGTTTTTATTCTGTATTTATTGAAATGATCATGTGATCGGTTTTATTTAAAGCTGCAGTTCCTCTAACGGACACCAGAGGCTGCTGTGATCAACTGACTGTGTGGAAGTTTTTCACAATAAGAGTCCCGTTGAGGAGATAATGAGGCGCGTTTTATCTTCTGTCATTGTTGGAGGCTTCACTCTGCTTCCTTTGACTTCCTGCAGAACGATACCAAATGTTTTCACTGAAAAGCTTTAATAAACGTTTTCACTCGTGAAGAAGAACGGAGTGTTTCATGTTATAATTCTTTATTTTTGGAGATAAAATGTGAAGAAACATGTTGACCGCCATCAAACTAATTCATGAATTAAGTTATACATTTCAATTATCACGGTATGTTAATAACTAATCAACGCCGTGAATGAAACCAAAATGCTGTGAAAGCATCTCACTTTAAGGAGAACTACTTGGTCCACCTTAAAGGTCAGTCCACCTTAAGTGTACCTGAGAGTTGTTGCTAACCGCTAACCTTCACGTCTCATATTCATGGACTACAAGTATTTTATTACAGAGAAACAAAAGTTAAACTATTTGATTTGGCTGCTAAATATGTTTCTAAAGATTGAACTTCCTGTTTAACGTTTCAGGACGCTCTGACTTTACATGTAAATATAGATTTATAGTATACTTTGTCTTGTGGAACAGTTGAAATAATGCGTTATGTTTTGACAAGTTTATTTCATTGTCCAGCAGTTATTACATCATCAGTTAACAGATCAAAGACATTTATTAACTTTATATTCCATATCTTGTGTTTTATTATCTTAATTAATATATATTTGGACCAAACGAGTTATTGAATCAAGAAATTATTTTATCACAAAACATAAACCAGACCAGCTCTGTAAACATTCAAACATAACATAATACTAAAGTACACTTCATGAACGCGTCGCTGCTTTTATAACTTATTTACTACTCATGTCCCTGCAAAGAATGTTGTGTACTAATATATCTATTCATATCTTATAAGTGTTCAGGTTCCTCGTGTGTTTATTTATTGGAACCAATAGTTAACATGACATTTGCTTCAGGTCAGCTGACTCTACTGGAGATGTTGATTGTGTTTGTTTCTTTATTTAATTGAATAGTTTCTATTTTACGTTAAATTATTAGGAATTAAGAGACCTGTGGGGGGGGGGGGGGATTTTCACAATAAAAGATCAAGCAAGTCTGTTGAAGTCAATGGAAAATCCAGAGATCTTAACCTGATGTCACAGCTGCTGAGGCTCATGGGTAGTGTAGTACTCGCATACAGTAGAACCCAATGAGAGGAGATGTAACACGAATTCATGTTTCTATTTCTGAGAAGTGGCGCAAAGCTGATGTCATCACACGATGGTCGTGTGTGTGTGTGTGTTCAGTCCAGAGCGGCGTGCAGCAGAGCGCTGTGACCGCCGGCCATCTTGGATTTCTTCATCTTACTGATCGCCTTCTGAAGGTCTAACTGATGGATCGGACGGATGAAGTCCTCTGATGGACTGAGAGACAGACAGTGATGTTTATTGATCAAAGATAAAACATTTGATCTATTATATTAAATTAAAACGGTATCAGACAGACGGGTACCTGTCGTTCTGCGTGTGGACGAAGTCTCGGACACAGAGCAGAGCGGCGTCACGACACATCTCTCTGAGGTCACTTCCTGAGAAACCGTCCGTCTCTTTGGCAACGCCAACCAGGTCAACAGACAGGTCCACCTGCAGAGACAGGAGGATTCTGGGTATTTCCATCTGATTTTTAAGCGTGTCAGTGAAGGCCACACGGTGCGTTCGAGGGACTCACGCTCTCGTTCTCCAGGATCAGTTTGAGGATCTGTTCTCTCTGACTCGTACTCTGAAGGAACAAAACAAACCAGGGCTCTTATTTTGAAATTTAAGTATCTCAGTTAGAACCAGACTCTGGTCTAGGTTCTGGTCTGATGGGGGTCACTAGGAGTACTTACAGGCTGGTTGATGTGGAACCTGGTGGGCATCCTCCTCAGAATAGCAGAGTCCAGGTCTTGAGGACGATTGGTGGCTCCCATGATGATCACCTGACACACATGATGACGTCATCAATAACAGACTCATTATTAGTCTGTCTCTCTCTCTGTCTGTCTCTGTACCTGACAGTGGTGGTCTGTGTCCAGTCCGTCCCACAGACTCATGAACTGGGCCTTCATCATGGCCGTGGCTTCGTGGTCCGAGCTGGACCGGCTCCTCAGGAACGAGTCTGTTAAAGGAACAGTTCAACATTTCGTTAGCTTAGCATAAAGACTGGAAACAGATGGAGACAGCTAGCCTAGCTCTGTACCGAGGGAACAACAACTAACACAGCTTTAAACTCATGATTCAGACCACGCCCCTCCTTTGATTGACAGGTCTGTATGTGTGTGTCTCACCGATCTCATCCACGAAGATGATTGACGGCTGCAGCTTGACAGCCAATGAGAAGACAGCAGCAGCTAGTTTCTGAGACTCTCCGTACCATTTGTCCGTCAACGTGCTCGGCTGCAGGTTGATGAAGCGAAACCCCGCCTCCTTGGCCGTCGCCTTGGCGATGAGTGTTTTCCCACAGCCAGGAGGTCCGTAAAGCAGCACGCCTGTTACCATGACGACATCATCAATCAATGTATGACATCATGACACTGATCTACAGCCTGTCTCACCTTTAGGAGGCTGCAGTAGTCTGGAGCCCTGGAACAGGTGTCTCTTCTGAACAGGTAAGATCACCGTCTCCTTTAACTCTGTAATGACCTCGTCCAGACCAGCGATGTCCCTCCATGTGATCTATTTATAGATTATAATGACATCACATCAACAGGGTAACTACCAACAGAGGTTCTCTCCAGCGTTAGCAACCATCATCATCATAATGTATGCCGTCTAATATTAATAATGATTAGTATCCGTCATAAATACAAGAACTATTTGATCCTGATGAACGACAATCACCAACACCGGCCAATCAGCAGGTCAGCTGACTTCCTGTTTACTCCTCTGGTTGGTTTGTGAACAGAACCAGAACTAAAATGTCACAAAGTATCCAAATGAACATAAACAACAACTAAACGTTAGCATGAGGCTAAGTGTATTAGCACAAGGCTAGGTTAGCTTTAGCATGAGGCTAAGTATATTACCACAAGGCTAGGTTAGCTGGTAAAACCTGCATCATATTGTGTTTTTAATCACTCTGGTGTTCCACAGGGCTCCCCTTTAGGTCCTCTGTTATATTGACTCGCTTCTTTTTGAAAATGCAATATTAATGTAACTATACTTCTCACAACCTTTGTATTGTACCTCTTGTATTGGTACTACTGTTAGTACTCATGTACTGTGTTTGTTACCTGCATGGTCAGAGGGTCGACCAGGTGAGCAGCGATGCTCATCTCGTATTCTGACAGCTTCACATTTTTAACTCCGATCTGACGCATCAACTTCTCGGCCTGAAGGAGAAAACATCAAAACATGTGACCAGGATTTTATTTAACTCGAGAAAGTTAACTCAGCTGAATGTTCCCCTCACCTGTTTGAGCCTCCACCTGTCCCTCTAAGCCCCGCCCCCTCACCTGTCCCTCTAAGCCCCGCCCCCTCACCTGTTTGAGCCTCCACCTGTCCCTCTAAGCCCCGCCCCCTCACCTGTTTCTGAGCCTCCACCTTCTGCTTCCTGGTGGGGTCAATGGCGTCCACCATCCACTTGATGGTGAAGTAGGTGACGGCTCCAAAGATGGTGAGTCTGAAGAGAAGACCGAGGACCTCGTTCCTGCCCAGAGGACGAGCCATGTTCTCCACGGGGACCTCCCTCAGCACCATGGTGAGGGTCAGGGCTGCTGCAGCAACAGCAACAACAGGTTAGACTGTCCCTCGTTCAGTCTGAAAGAAACTTTAACGCGTTTTTAAAGGCGAGACGTCTCAGACTGGCCACTGTGGTTCAGCTGCTCTCTGACGTTTCATACAGAGAGAAGACATTAATAATAATAATACTAATAATATTAACTATTTATATTGCACCTGTAAAACCAGAGTTCCAAGTGTTTTGACAGACAAAGCAGCAAAAGAAAGGAAATAATAACAGTAATAACTTAATAACTAAAACAAAACATAAATGAATTCATTCAAGAATAAATAATTTAGTCTACTCAACAAATAAAAATCAAACATGAAAGCGAGTCTGAAACAATGTTTTAAGATATGAAACAGGTCTCATGTCAGAGGAAGGTTTAAATATCTAACTAAATACATGATTTCATCTTTGTACTTATTAAATCAAACGTCAGATTATAACATTTTACACTCAATGAGCTACAAAAACCTTTAAAGTTAATGAGAAGTCTTCAGTCCTGTAATATTTATATAAAGAGTTAATGAAGGTGTGAATGGTGCAGAACAATACATCTATATATATCTATATCTATATATAGATATATATAGATGTATTGTCTTTAAGAGGAGGAAGCAGCTCCTGGTGAAACATATGATTAATATATATATATATATATTCTATGAATATGATCACTACTTCATCACGTGACGGTCTGGATGTTAAAAGAAGTCGATATTAATCTGAGCCGCTATGAAGCGCAGCTCGTGCTGATCACTTTGAGATGTAAAGTCTCGTTTTAACACTTATTATCTTGCGAACAAGAGAAGAAGAAGTTTAAACGGAGTCTGTTGGTGTTCAGAGTTCATTATGAAACTGAAAGACTGTTCACTAGCTGCTAATGTTAGCTTAGCATTAGCTTAGCATTGGCTTGACCTTCTCCGCCGCTCCGATGGTGGCGAAGCGGCTTTTTACCGGATGAACCGACAGATATCACCGCCGATATCAAACCCGTTTTGTGAACAGACGCTGAGAGGAAAACCACCGTAAACCGGTCGTTTATCCGGTAAAGTGTGACCGGCGCTTACCTCCGGTAGTCACGTCACACAGCGGTTTGTTCTTCGGTGGTGCTGGTTCTTCTTCTTCTTCTGGTTTTACGGCGGTTGGTATCCATTTTATTGGTGCATTAGCGCCACCTTCTGCTCCGGAGTGTGGGTCAGACAACAGAATTGCACTCTTTACCCCAAAACAAACAAACAGCTCGCAGGACCCGAACCTTTGCTCAGGACTCCTTTCAGTGCGCATTCATGCTCCCTCATTCCCTCAGATGATTCCTCATCATCTCCTAACATATCATACTCCTAACATCTCCTAACATCTCTTCTTCTCCACATCCCTCACACAACCTGTCTGGTGTTTCCTCTCATCCGCACTCTTTGCTTTAGTGCACCATGGCCCAACCGTACCTGGTCAACACCGTTACTGACACATTTCCCCTTGGGGATGAATCAAGTATATTTCTATTATATTCTCTATTCTACCTACCCTGGTAATTTGGAGCTTCTTCTTCTTCTTCATGGCGGATGGCATCCAGTGAAAGGTGCATTACCGCCACCTACTATATTGGAGTGTGGACCCGCGTAACCTTACAAAAACGAAACCAAAAAAAAAAAAAAAATAAAATAAAACAAAAAAAAAGGAGTTCGCCATTTCAGAGATTTAAATTATTTTACTCAATCCTATTTCTTTCACGTATTGTAGGCGCTGGTTCTTCTTCTTCTACTCTTCTTTAAATTGTAGCTTTTAGACTCACTACCGCCTCCTGGAGCGCGGGGAATTAATATGGTGCGTTCAGGGTAAAGTCAAATAAATCATATTTGAAACAAATACAATATCTACTTAGATTGGTGAATACAATTCTTTCTTCAGAGTATGTTTACACTGAAGTAGTAGTACATTCACTGTTACATAGTATTTTTACTGTGTGGTATAAGTACTTTCACTGTTAATCAAGCTAGCAGCTATCAGGTAGCATCATCAAGTCAG